>CM043017.1:194880759-194927496 GCA_023690525.1 Holotrichia oblita
CATTATACTGTTTTTCGTCAAAATAACCTCCTTTTGGCCTTACAAAAACTCTCCGCTTTTGTCCAAATACCTCAAATTTGGACTCATCAGTCCAAAGAACGTTTTTCCAGTTCTCCTCCGTCCAATTCCTGTAATTTGTAGCCCATTGCAACCGTTTTCGGCGGTTGACACGGCGCGACAAAGGTTTTCTTGCCGCAATGCGACCGAACAGACCGGCTTCTCTTAAACGGCGTTTGGTGGTCGTCACAGAAATCGGGTGTTCACGGTCCCCTATTCAATTGTGCTGCGAGTTCGGGTGTCGTCAATCGCCGGTTCCGTTTACTCAATACCTTGAGGTGTCGATCTTCGGCAGGGGACCTGCCAGGGCGATTACGGTCCGCTAATGTCCCGGTGGTCTGGTATCGACGAATTGTATAATGCACCGTTGACTTGGTAACGTGCAATTTTTCCGCGATCACTCTACCGATATCGCATTTCTTTTCGGCATTTTTTAAATATTATTTGAACAATAAACTGTAACCGAATATTCGAATGCAAGCAAGTTCAACAACTGACTGATTTATAGAGAATTCAATAATTACACTGTACCTCGTTTTGTATAACTGTCGGGGAGATACAGGTACAATTTTACAACCAGAATAATGTTTACTTTTATGATGTTTTCGAGCTTAAATACTTTCATGTTAGGAATTTGAATCTTGATATCAGCGGCACCGAACATTGAAAAAAAAAAATGATTTTTTTAAATTATAAGAGCTGTCCTAACTTCATTGGCCGGTAGTGTATATATTGTCTAATTGATTATTTGTTTGTCTTCTTTTTAGAATCCACGGAAGCACCATTACAACGGTCGATCGGCGGAGACGTCGCCCCACAACAAGCCGACGAACGAGGCGATAGAGGAGCTGAAGAACGCGTTCGAGATCGCGGAGAGGTCCAGTCCGGGCATCAGCGAGGCGTTCATCTGCGAAATGGTACAAAAACTGATGCCATCGATAACCGAACAGAGACTTAAAAGTGTTATGGATAAGGTTACGCGGTAAAGGCGGACGTCGTTCTTTATAATACATACACACATCAAATACATAATATACTACATCAACACGATACGTCAGTTATGTTAAAAAACATTCATTCATTGCTATTATTACAACATGCTACTATTATACGACTACATATTTACATATTACGTACACTACGTCTAATAAATCAAGCTGTTTATTAGGGCGGGCTGTATTAAGATGAAAGAGTAGTAAGAGAAAGGTTCGTTCATATTTCTAATAGGTAGTCCAATAATCTCCCGGGAATATCTGTATTAAAAAGAAAGAAAGAAACAAACACAAAAAAAAAGGATATATTCTAATATATGTGTATATTTATTTTAAAAAGAGAGATGAAAATGAAATGATAAATATATTATATATGTATATTGAGGTATTGGATGGTATAATTCCGTCGTGATTCTGCGGTCTCGTTCGTTAATCGTTTTTCTTTTCTTTTTAATTTTTTAAATCGCTCGTCGCTAAACGAGAGGGGAATTCCAATCTATAAGGATCGTCTTATCGTCGTCCAATTCTTTCCGGGACGACGACGAATAAGAAGAAGAGATGTAATATTATTAAAATTTTATTCGCTTTTATTATCGATATAGAAATATTTTGTTTTGTTTTTCGATTCCTTACGTACATAGTACATAGATGTTAGATGGTATAAATCATTCTGCTAAGAAGTATTATTCCTTCCCTTTTCCCCTCGGCTATTAATTAATGGGATGGGATGTCCCTAAGATGCATTCTATTGAGATATGTGTATTGAAACAGACAGAGATGATAGTTGTTGTTGTTATCGCTGTGAGGTACCGTCAACTGGGGTGAAACGGATCAAAATTAGAGGTTTTTTTAATTTTTTTGGTGCTTTTTTTGCAGAAAAATGTTGAAAAAAATAATTAAGGTAGCTACATACTTTAGCTTCATATTCAACCAACTTTTGGTAAAATTGCTTAGTTGGTTTTTTTTTATTTTTTAAGTTAAATAGTGACCCGCCTATTTATTTCAATGTAAAAATCATTTTAGCTAGTTCCTGAGTGAAACGAATCACTTTAATTTTTTTTAAGTTTTGGATGTTTTTTTGCATTTTTTTAAGGAAAAAAAGCATTATTTTTAACGTACAAACGCATTTATTAATGAAAAATAGACGGAAATATCAACAAACTTAACCTAACACATTCAGAACGAAACAGAAACACATTTTTAATGCTTTAACAAACTCTTAAATTATTTCGAAAATTAAAAAATAGGAACAGTTTCAATCAGGGGTATACCTTATTCTAATGTATAAGAATCAGCATTACTTAAAATAAATTTTCCTCGCCTTGCAGGTTTTGCCGTGATTTTTTTAATTATAGAGCTCTGCAGAACTGTGGAAACATCAGGCACATCTGGATATACAAAAAACGTTTCCTTGTGTGTGATTTTTTTCCTCAAGCACGTTACTGTGATTTCGGAGGATTCCAATATCTCTTTTTTGTTTGTTATAAATTTGATGATTACAAAATCACCAACTTGGAGGTTTTCGATTCCATCATCATCAAACTTCATCTGTATTATCAAAATCATCGTTATCAGAAACTGAGAACGTTTCTTCCGCGACCTCCTGGGCACTCTGAGCTTCAACAGTGTCTTGTTTTTCTTTCTGAAGATCCGTTGTTGAAATGCTCTTTCCAGCTAAGACATTGACTTTTTTCCCTCTTTTGACAAGCTCTGAGTTCCTTAAATGGTCGACAATTGTACTTGTCCACCTTATTTCTATTTGTTCGGTTTCATTTTCACCATCATTGGTTGGTTTCCGTAGGTGACCTATCTTCTTTAGTGCTTGCTATGGATCGAATGGCACTATGCCACATGCTCTGAAACCAGCCAAGCTATTTGTAACAGATTTAATGCCAATTCTTTCAATTGCCTCGTTCAATAATATGGGAAATTGAGTTTTGCCAGCACCCCTCGATGCTTGGATTTCCACTTTTCCAGTACACTCCTCCAAGCAGCCTTAAAAGGCCTAAAGTAGGCCACATCAAGAGGTTGTAGTAAGTCTGTTGAGTTTGGGGGCAATAGAACGAAATTTATGTTATTATTTTGGCATTGTTCTATAACGGTCATTGTCAGGTGGCTCTGTAGATTGTCTCCTATCATGATCTTTGGTCCATCCAGGTTTCTAAAATAAGGCAATCTTCATAAGATATGCTGTCGAACCAGCCGTTTTCAGATCCGTTATATCTGGCGCCAGGATAACCTCCTTCTGACCACCCCTCATACATATGTTTGGCTTTATATACAATATATGGGGGTAGCAGGCTACCATCACCAGCCACAGCAAACATAACACTTGTACTCGTTTTTGAGGTGTCCATGATCCTGTGAGCATGTTTTGAACCTCTCCTTACAACAACTTTTGCTGCTCCAGGGTCATCGCTGCAGTTCGTTTCATCGTAATTTACAACATTTGAAGGGGGCACGCCTTCTAGTGACCTTTCAAGTTCTTTAAAATATTGCTCTACCATTTCATATGACACGGCAGCCCTAGCTCTTTTAGTGTTTTTCCGCTAATTTTACGGTAAGGTCTCGATGTCTGCTCATAAAAGACTTGAACCAGTCTGGTCCTGGCAAGTTGTCAGTGAATTTTGGTTCATTTTTACCCGCTTTATTCAGATATTGTTGAACTATACATCTAACATCATAGCGTTGTAACGGAAGTCCCCAGTTAGCGCATAACAAAAGGCACTCCACCAATCTGTTTTCTTCAACGTCAGATAGTACAGGTTGTCCCCCTATGGTTCGCTGGTTATCTCCTTTCAAGTGAGCCTGGTATTTTCTGTGCAGGGTGGCGTATGGGACTCCATAGTTTGTGGATGCCGCCCTTAGAGACATTTGTCCTCGTACTACCGCTTTTAGGGCGTTTTCCATATAAACTTTATTATATCTAAATTTGGCGGTAACCCCTAATTTTTTTCTTGTAATTACGGGGCATGGTGGTATATGGAATCTGCACATAAAAGAAAATATCAATTGTCAGGTGTTAGAGTTCTTACATGTGTACGACAAACATCCCCTCTCCGAAACAACATTTTTACCGATTATTTTTTCAAAACAATTCAATATACTATTTTTATTGTAAGTCTTACAGGGAAAACTATACAAAAAGCAATGATCCGTTTTACCCACCGAAATGTAGTTTTTTTCTAAATATGTCCCAACAACCAAACCAAAACGTAAACGAAAACATAAAAAGAGATATTCCTGTAGGTAAATAATCAATAAAACAATATTCACTTACCTTCAAGTCTTAAAACTTGTCAATGCTTGTCTGCACACAAACGATTTTGCTGTTTGCGAAAAACCTGATTTTTAAGCACTCCGTACACTACTGTCCCTACTGTCGTCAAGACTACCAATAACGTGCTTTGAGCTTCCGTTAACCTTAAACAGTGTTCCCCCCGCCACCCATATCCGCGACGCGGCGCGCGCATGTACCTCAGATACTATCAGAACTGAAAACATTGGCTGCCCGAGCGTTTGCGATCGCTTCCACCCCACTATAACCTTTTCACCCCGGTTGACGGTACTTATCATTTAAGGATTTTCATATTAAACAAGTTAAGTCGAAGATGTGAGCAATATTCGAATAATATTTGCAGTTAAATTGTGTCGATGCTTTTTTTTTTTTTTTTAATAAAATATGTTAATTTGCCACAATAATGGTTTAATTTTATCTGATGTTGGAGTTTTAAAAAAAGAAAATTTTGCTTACACTTATTGGCTGTTGTAGCTCTGGCTGCTGTATTTCCTAATTTAGTAATTACAAAAAAAAAAGACATTTTATTGCCATTTCGTTTAACTTTGTCGTAATGAACATAATTTCATGTTTAGCGTAAAGATGAGCATCAAATATTCTTTTTTTTTTTTGTGTAGGTAGATAACTAACCGAGTTTGATAAATTCAGTGATGAAAAGTATAAGCCTATGAATGAATACTCATCATCTTCATCGATGGAGCTGCCTACCAAATAGGAAATCTTCTCCCACTTTAGCTCAAATGCTTTCTCAGCAATATAAGATTAAGAGACCCGACTACCGTTTGACAGTTGGCGATGTTGCCACAGTTAAATTTTTTTTTCATAATACAGAGTGCGGCAAAATAACCTTCCTATTTTTTTGACGTAAATAAAATAGCTACTTACGTAATAAGTACAGGGTGGCCAACTAAGAATGTCGCTCGGCCATATCTGAGGAACGGTTTGGGAAAAAAATATTACTGACTAAAGTGACCCCGGATGACCGCTAGAGGGCGTAACCGATCACCAAAAATTTTAATTCTTATTTTACGCAAAATTTACCAACTTAAGGTCTATCGTAAATATGAAAATTGGAATTTACTGAAAATTTTGTCAACTTTTTTGTATTTTGTCAAATGAGAGGGGTGGGGTGGAGGGGAAACTTTGTTTTGAAGGAACCTTTATAACTCCGGTTCTGTTGAACCGAATTTCGCAAACTTAGTCGCGTTGAAAACAGCATTAATCCTCCAATCTAATACTTATAAATTGGAATCGATTTAATATGCGACGTGCATGCTAGAGGGCGCTGTTTAAATTTTTTCGGGAATTTTGGTTTTTCTCGAAAATATTAAATGGAAACATATATTTTTGACAACAAATTAAAAAAATAGGTCAAATTACCAACAAATCAGCGAAATCCGGGTCTCCCTATCTTTTACCAATCCGAAGATATCTTCAGAAACGTGTGTTGATGGTAAAAATTTCTTCAATAAATTTAAATTATTCTGCTTCCCGTCAACGGAATTTAGCAAATTTGGTCTTATTAGAAAGGATTTTCATTGGTCTATGTTTCGTGGTTCAAACTGTTTAATATTGTTTCATCCATTACCGCTAGAGGGCGTTAAGGAAATTTAAATATGTAAATTTTATGATTTTTGAAAAGAACAGTGCGTGGAAGGTTATATTTATGCTCATATTATAAAATAATGAATTGAAAGCAGAAAAACAACAAAAAAGGAAACAGCATAATAAAGTTAATATGAGTGGCAGCCTAAATCTTGAAGTTGTCTCCTATTATTTTCACTCTACAACGAGTGGATAGAACTACAGTCTCTATTTCTGTCTGAAAATAAACTGGCGTGTTACATCCATCTATCAGGGGCCAGAAAATTGCGAATATTTACGGAGAAATGCACAGCACACTCATCATATTAAAAAACATAATGTTGCGAATCTGTAGAGACATGTCTTCTATTATGTTCTCTTTAACGCCCTCTAGCGGTGACAGAAATAAAGACAATATTAAACAATTTAAATCACTAGCAGTAGGTTTAGGAAAATCCATGATAGTCCTTTTTTTTGGCCGCCAAGCATTCCACGCACTGTTCTTTCCAAAAATCATAAAATTTACGTATTTAAATTCCTTTATCGCCCTCTAGCGGCGACGGGCAAAATAAAATTAAACAGCTTCGATCACTACACGTAGGACAATGAAAATCCTTTCTAATAAGGCCAAATTTGCTAAATTTCGTTGACGGGAGACAGAATAATTTCAAATAGAAGAAATTTTTACCATCAACACGTTTCTGAAGATATCTTCAGATTGGTAAAAGATAGGGAGACCCGGTTTTCGCTGATTTGTTGGTAATTTGACCTATTTTTTGTAATTTGTTGTCAAAAATGTATGTTTCCATTTAATATTTTCGTGGAAAAACAAAATTCCTGAAAAAAATTAAACAGCGCCCTCTAGCATGCATGTCACACATTAAATCGGTTCTAATTTGCAAGCATTAGATTGAAGGATTAATGCTGTTTTCAACGAGACTAAGTTTGCCTCAACAATTTGCCTGGAAACATTTTCCTCGAAACATTCATTGTCACCCGAGCAGTATGGTATGTGGCTGGAACCACACATGCTCGAAAGCTCTCTCTTGCAATGCTGGTTGAAAATGATTCTGAATCATGTCTGTCGGCATACCTGCTGGAGTTTACGGTAACTGTAAGGCCATCAATTTCAAAAAGGTATGGACCGATGATTCCGAATCGTGAGATAGCGCACCAGTATGAAGAGGTCTTTGGTGAATTTCATGGGGATTCTGCTTATTCACATAGACCAGACAAATAAAAATGTGCCTCGTCACTAAAAAAAAAATAATGGCGTCTAGTGGAAGACTTTCCAAGATGAGTTGGTGGCATCTTTCCGTGCGACTCTGGCAATTACGTTGTGACAGTTCTCGCACAACAACCTGAAGATCATTGTGTAGGATTGGGCGGACTCTACGGTCGGACATTCGAAGGACGGCTGTATGTTTAGGTTATTTTGCCGCACCCTGTATAATGTTTTTATAATTTGGATAGACCTAACATGAATTTTTCATAAATACAAAATGAAATGAAACAGGAACTACTGCGAATTTTTCTTTCCTCTTTAATAGTGATGTAAAAATAGTCATGAACAGTATTTTTTTCCGTACATTTTACTATGGTTCTTCTGTTGTGCAAACTTTCTTCACGAACCTCGTATAACTTAAGGTTGGAGTCGCTTTCAATGAGTGTTTCTGTTTTGTGAATTTTTTTTTCTTTTTGTGCCTCCTTCTTCCACATACGATAATGAATATTAAAAAGGAAATAATTTACTCGGAATGCATCTTGGATGGACATCTTGCTCCTGTTTTATAATGTACACACATACATAACGTACGTATGTGTGTGTGTGTGTACCGAGGGAGAAAAGTAAACAATACATTGGATACAAACACGTGTAGGTATTATGTAATTTTCGTGTCAAGTTTTTGAACAAACAAAAAAAAACCAATCTTCCTTCCTGTTTGTTGTTATTGTAATTATTGTAAAGTAAATATAATGATAAGTTTAAGGATAACGATGACAGTACTAATTATAATTATTATTAAATAATATTCGATTCGTGCGTGAAAAAGATGTGTGCGTGTGTGGGAAATAGATGAGTATCTTACATAAATAGAAAAACGAAAAAAAAAAACAAAAAAAAATGAAAAAGCTGATCAGCCTTTACGCTTGTTTAAAGAGCAAAACGGATCTTGTATCTATGATTAAAAAAAAATACAAACGATATAACTACATAATAATTAATATTAACGATAATAATAATAATAAGGTGATGATAATAATATATTAATGAAATTTGTCTAAGCAAACTGTTGACTGAATGGAAAAATCAATTCTGTCTAGACTTGAGAAGAGGAATCCGATAATAATGAAAGATTATATTAAAATATTAATTAATTTTTACTGACCGGAGAATGATGAAAAAAAAAAAAAAGATGAAGAGAGTGTATTGAAGAAAAGCTTTAAATAGTTTTTTAAAAATAAATCTGTTATAAATTTATTCGTGTAGTTGTTTTATTTTTTTCCATATACAGGGTGATTGGTGAGAATGGCCTATTAAAAGTATTATACAAACGGATCGGAATTTTAAAACAAAATTTTGTAGTTGGATATGGTTGAATATGAACTATCACGTGAAAATATTTTCGAATAAATATCACTTCCGGTTAACCGGAAGTGGGCATCAACTTCGATTTTTTAAATAGCATGCTATAAAATAAATTACAAATTCAGCTTCTATGATAAATTTTACACATATTTCATGTATCATAACCTATACCTAAATACCATTCCTTCTGAGTTATTCGCAATTAAAGAAAAAAAGTGACAGATACCGATCTTACTTTATAGTGATATTACTTCACGTAGGAGTGAATGAGGCGAATGAAATTTTGCATACGTGCAGCTGATATTATGTAGTTATACAACATTTGAAGTTTTTTTCTCTAACATTATACAGGGTGTTTAAAAACTTAGTTGCTTATAAATAAGTTCAATCCGCGGAAAGTACATTTTCTTAAATGGAAAGGTATATATTTTATTAGATATTATGATTCTACAAAATATTCTCTTTGAATCCGTGTTAGGTGTTCCTATACCTAAAATGTAAGGTTAATAAGTTATAACGATTTAATTAACCTCCGTATCTAAAATGCTCAAATATGTCAATTTACAGAATCAAGTGTGCTTAGCTCATTTGTTTTACATACTTACTTGCCACTTATTTTGACGTCTGTCATTTTGTTAATCGTATTTTCGAAAATTCTTCCCATTGAATTATACGAATAAGGAATCCTTTACGCAAATAACACCAGATGATTAGCAAGAATTATTGGAATACGTCTCTGAATATAGAATGCCTCAATATAAATGGTTGCCATGTCGAACCATTTAGATAACTTATTTATTTGTGTTATTATTATTGTTGTTCTTATAATTTTTCTACTGTATCTTTTATATTATCTTTTTTATTTTTTTTATTTTACCTAATTTGTTATTACTAATTATTTAGACCTTTGATGTACTTTATATTGATTATTCAAATACCAATTGTTGGGAGTATCTAGGAGAATTCTTAGATAATCTAAATTTTTTACTGATATTGTTACACGTTGGGTTTTACTTTACACTTTCGATTTTACTTTTATTTTAGATACACAAAAGACTCTTCAATCAACTAATATTTCATTGAGTAAAAAAACGATCAACAAAACATTTTGTTTTGGACACACTACTTCAACTGTTTTTTTAAATATCTGCCTTCTTAAATAATTATAACTGTTATTATTACTTAACAGGTATTGTTCTTTCACCATTGTTCTACGAACATATCGGTCGCTAAAACTTTTTATATCTTAAAAATTCTTAGAAATTTTTGCTGATCATTGCTTGTAAATGTCAGTATCTTTCACTAAACGTTTGATACGTTTATTTCACTATTTCATTACATTCACTTTGCATAATAAATAAATTCATAATTACCTGATTTGGTCTATTCTGAATGCTAATCCATTCTAACACATAATATACTGAGAAAAATGTATTGCACAGAAACGAAAACAATGTTATTACAGAGGTAAAATAAAAATTGTAAAAAAATACTAAGATAACAATATGTTTTGTAACAAATAAAATAACTTTTTGTTGTTGTAAAGTAAATCCTCGCATTGTTTACCCTAATTATTGTACTGGTGCAGATCTATTTCCCACAGTGTACGCGAGAACAACCAACTAAAATGACAGACGTCAAAATAAGTGGCAAAGTAAGTATGTGAAACAAATGAGCTAAGCACACTTGCTTCTGTAAATTGACATATTTGAGCATTTTAGGTACGGAGGTTAATTAAATCGTTATAACTTATTAACCTTACATTTTAGGTATAGGAACACCTAATAGGGATTCAAAGAGAATATTTTGTAGAATCATAATATCTAATAAAATATATACCTTTCTATTTAAGAAAATGTACTTTCCGCGGATTGAACTTATTTATAAGCAACTAAGTTTTTAAACACCCTGTATAATGTTACAGAAAAAAACTTCAAATACTGTATAACTACATAATATCAGCTGCGCGTATGCAAAATTTCATTCGCCTCATTCACTCTTACGTGAAGTAATATCACTATAAAGTAAGATCGGTATCTGTCACTTTTTTTCTTTAATTGCGAATAACTCAGAAGGAATGGTATTTAGGTATAGGATATGATCATAGATGAAATATAATATAGATGCGTCAGATAACGTATGTCAATCATAACCATGTTTTGCGCCATCTACTGAGTACGTTCGCATTATTATGCGAAAGCGCGACGCTTAAATATACCAAAGCGTACGATGCATTTTATTTCAATTTATATTTAATGAATTAATACAAAACATAAATAACAAATATGTATATATACGGTATATTGTATTTTTATGAACAAAGTAAATTACAAAAGGATAACATATTTGATAGAAATAAGGGCCGATTTCGTAATAAAACCTAATGCCGTATTATTATTTAAAGTCACTATTAAATACAAATTGATTTTCATAAAAAAATAGTGTTATGCGATCATTAATTGATATATTCCTAAAGTGCTTTTTTGATGTACCGTTAAAGTACCATACTCATTAGTTAACCCAAAATAAACCGAATGAAGGACATTATTATGAAATCGGACCGTAAGTACACAAGAATTATGTATACAATAGAATTTTTCTATACAATAGAAAAAAGAAACAGAAATTTAAGTTAATGATGAGTAATTATATCATTTATAAGCAATTTAGCCCTCTGCTACAATTTGTTTATAATATGAATAAAAGTGGAAGTTTATGCTTTCACTGCTGTTGCCGGTTTAAATACAGAGAAATACGAAAATTTTATGGTAGGTATTCCAGATCCGGTTCCAGAAGAAGATTTTCATGGCTATAGGTTGAGACCATACATTTTCACTATATTGCTATGTTATAATTTGGCAAATTCTCAGCTGGAACTTCTTCAAAAATTCTCCGAAAAATGATTGTAAGTGAAATCATTTTTCATTAGTATGAAGCAATATCGTAGATGTCTACCAAAGTAGGACGCCCATAAAAATAATATAAAAAATATTCAAATCATACTAAAACGACATAATATTAATAACTCAATTCAAAACTACCTTAGTCCACTGATAAAAATAGGTGAAAAGCGCACGATCGCTGAAATGTTAAAATTTTTGCCGCAACAACAAAACGCATAATGAGAATTAGGCCGAAAGCTTACTTGGAATATTTAAAACTGAATATGCAGTAGACAGCAATCTATTATTAGACCCAAATTGATCATTAGTAAAATGATTTCTACAAACTCGTCGATTTTAATATACATTTTCTGGTGGCAAATTACGAATTTCATCATTACAGTACTTGATCCATTTTTTAAACATATCCATATTTTTCGCTGGATTAGGAAAACAGTGTCTGCTACCATATTTTACTGCAAAACCATTTTTATAACGCAGCGTGGACCTTCCATATTAGTTAATTATTAAATTATGATAATATGCTAGAACACTAAAATAATTAACATGCAACTAAATACAAAATGAAACAATAATACCAAAGTAATTAAATATTGTGTTTGAAGAAAGAAAAGAACTCGAAATAATCAATAATATTGAACACAACGCTTAAACCAATTATACATTGACAATAATTTGACAAATGTCAATTAAATAAAAATTAAACAAATTAACATTTGAACAGCATTATTGCATTGCAGCGCCTCTCATGGGGACGTTCGCATTAAAAATATTGGTAGTAGTCATGGTAATCTAGTGAAACCGGCCTGGATATGATACATGAAATATGTGTAAAATTTATCATAGAAGCTGAATTTGTAATTTATTTTATAGCATGCTATTTAAAAAATCGAAGTTGATATTTATTCAAAAATATTTTCACGTGATAGTTCATATTTAACCATATCCAACTGCAAAATTTTGTTTTAAAATTCCTATCCGTTTGTATAATACTTTTAATAGGCCATTCTCACCAATCACCCTGTATGTATTACCCTCAAAACACCAAAGGTAAGTATAAAACGCATATTTTTTCTCTTACTTAATTAATTATTATTATTTATTATTTTATTTTGAAAATAATAGAGTAGGTACATTCAAATTACAAAAAAAAAATGAGCTGACTAGTTTGTATCTGTGTAATCATTACTTGTTCGATTTTCAATATTAATTAACGTTAAACTATATTACCAACGAAATTTTATTATTATTTAGTTGTCAAAACAACATTGAGTAAACTCACTCATCCCACTAATTTTTGCAACCAAACCAAATATACTATTGATTTTATAATGATCTGTAACAGTAAAACGTAAAACTGATTGAGTCAAAATTGTATTAGTGACTTCAGTACAATTTACAATAGGAAATGCATATTGTCCTACATAGTACACTGGCTAGCAATAAAATCTCGTACACCTTACTGTCAAGCAGCAAGCTAATTGTATGTATAAGATTATATTTTTCAATGTAAGCTGACTTTAGATTTGACAGATATGTAACAGATGATGCATAGAGGTTATGGCGAATTATAAAACTATTATATTTGTGTACTTTTGAAAATGAAACGTCAAATTAGAAATGTCACAAAAAGGACAGGAAACCAATATTAGGTAAAACTAGATGTACGAGTTATTTTTTGCATTGTGAAATGATTCTCTGTTCTTTTGGTCTATCAAATGAATTGTCAAACGTCGCTTTCACATTGAGCAGATGACATTTGCATCATGATAACCTTCAAAAAATTTTTGCTCGTACAAACCGAAAATCAACATAAAAATTCAATTTTCAGAGTAACCACCAAATTGTGAACGACTAAAAATAGACACATTTTATAAATTTAGTGCTGTTTAGTGAACAGATTCAGTACAGTTCAGGTACAGATAAAGTGTAAACAAATAAAGAGTGGTGGGGTGGCGACCATGTAATCACAGATGTAACATAACCTTTCAAGTTTTCGTTTTGTCTACAATTCATTCAAATTGTCAACACTATTTTGTAAACAAACAAACGCAAGTGCGCATGCGGGAGCATATCGCCCCAGCCGAAAGGTTGGTGCACCAGGGGCGAAGGGAAGCAGAAACGGGGCTGTACAAGTGCGAATCACATGGCAAAATAGAACGACAAATAGGTGACCCGGAACAGCTCCCGAGCTGTACGGTGCACAAATCGAAAGCCACTATAGTCACAGTCAGTTGAGTTAGTTATTCTCAATATTTTATAATTCACATTATAAGAAATTTCTGTTTCCTTTTATAGTGATCAAATAATGGACTTGTACGTGGCTAATATTGTTTATCCTAATATACAGAATGGTAATCATTAATATTTTTAATGAATATCATTGGAAGCACATGTTTATGTTTTAGATTGGTTACCACAAAGAGTTGGTTGTTATTCTGCAGATCGGACTATTATAACTATTATAAATGCATTTAGAAGATATATCCCCCAAGACGTGCAAGTAGAGGATATAAGATATTTTAAGAAAAGGAATCGAAATTGTCAATGGGAGGTAGACTACCTTGTACCTGAAGTCATTATAAATGAAGAAACCGTAGAAAAATATAGTTGGATTATTAAAGAGCCTCACGATGTTATAAAAAGTTCGTTTAGATTAAACGGAGAAGGCATTACTATAGTATATACAGTAATATCGTGTACATGTAATCCAAACGTTCAAACTCAATGATGTGGATATAGTAATATTTGTGAATGTTCAATGTGGCATTGATATGTATAATTATAATAATTTACTTTTGAATGTAATAGAATTAAGTAACAAATCACTACCATAGATAAACATCTGTATTACTAATAATTTCTTAAGTTGAAATTTATGCTATTATTAATGATTTTTTAAATAAATACTTATACTTTATTGTATGCAACATGCTAACAATTTTATTGTGATCTTCCGCATGTCATAATTTTACATAAAATAATTGATTAAAACTCCTTTTATTTAATGTCTTGTCTTACAACATGGATTATTTTTTTTTACCACCATAATTTCACTAAACTTACCTACATTTATTTTATTTTATATAAATGACTATTACAATTAAAAAAGGATCATCAATAATTTTACAAGACAAATCAAAAATAGTTGAAGGAGGTGAAATAAATGGTGGTTTTATTAATTTATTATTACCTATACTAGCAGCAGCAGGTGGTGGATGATAAAATAAAGGGCAAGACTGCATTAACGTTAGAAATTCCTGGTCAACCTTCAATCCCTTTAAAAAAAACATTGTCTCAAAAAGATAAAGACACATTTGTAGAAAATTATAGAAAATAGTGATATTCTGAGTACACTTATTCTTGAGATCAGAAGTGCTGCAAGAGCTGTAAGTTTGAATTTTTTGCCAGAAAAATCAAAGACAATGAGCAGCAACCACTTCATAGAATGGTGGTGCTGTTGCCTATTTTCCCAAGAAAGCCAAGACACTAAAATTGTCACTTTCAGGCTCCCTGATTACAAATAATATAAATAATGCCAACAAGTGTAGTTCCAATTGTAGTCTATTCTATTGACCATTTGTTATAAATATGTGTTGCAATAAAGTTAATGATTTAAATAGTGTTTTTAGAAAAAATGTATATTTTACGAGCAAAAAGGGACATTATTGCTCTTCGTTAAACACCAGGTTTAAACCTAATGCCTGACCTACAAGTGGAAATATTTTAGGAATTGAAAGATTTAACGTACAGAAAACAAGCTCATGATCAGAGACTTCAGAACACTGTATTCGTCAAAATTAAAAATGTACCTATCAGGGTATTATTTTTAAAAGTTGTGCGTGTTGATACATTATCAATATGCTCTAAATCAAACCCATCAATAAGATGAATAAAATCAGCAGTAATTTTATTGTCAACATCCACGTAATCAACGTTAAGGTCGTCTAAATAAAATATTTTTACCCCTGATTAAGTGCAAAGTCAGCAAGGCAAGATTCGAAAGTGTCAAAAAAGTCTGAAACTCCACGTTTACTTTTGATGTCTTTGTGTTACATTTAGACGTAACAAATATAATATGTAATAAAATATCAATTTAGTTTAGGATATACATATATACAGGGTGATTGGTGAGAATGGCCTATTAAAAGTATTATACAAACGGATCGGAATTTTAAAACAAAATTTTGCAGTTCGATATGGTTGAATATGAACTATCACGTGAAAATATTTTCGAATAAATATCACTTCCGATTAACCGGAAGTGGGCAACACCTTCGATTTTTTAAATAGCATGCTATAAAATAAATTACAAATTCAGCTTCTATGATAAATTTTACACATATTTTATATATCATACCCTATACCTAAATACCATTTCTTCTGAGTTATTCGCAATTAAAGAAAAAAAGTGACAGATACCGATCTTACTTTATAGTGATATTACTTCACGTAAGAGTAAATGAGGTGAATGACATTTTGCATACGTACAGCTGATATTATGTAATTATACAGCATTTGAAGTTTTTTCTGTAACATTATACAGAGTGTTTAAAAACTTAGTTGCTTATAAATAAGTTCAATCCGCAAAAAGTAGATTTTCTTAAATGGAAAGGTATATATTTTATTAGATATTATGATTCTACAAAATATTCTCTTTGAATCCGTATTAGGTGTTCCTATACCTAAAATGTAAGGTTAATAAGTTATAACGATTTAATTAACCTCCATACCTAAAATGCTCAAATATGTCAATTTACAGAAGCAAGTGTGCTTAGCTCATTTGTTTTACATACTTACTTGCCACTTATTTTGACGTCTGTCATTTTAGTTAGTTGTTCTCGCGTACACTGTGAGAAATAGATCTGTACTAGTACAATAATTAGGGTAAACAATGCGAGTATTTACTTTCCAACAACAAAAAATTATTTTATTTGTTACAAAACATCTTAGTATTTTTTTACAATTTTTATTTTATCGCTGTCATAACATTGTTTTCGTTTCTGTGCAATACATTTTTCTCAGTATATTGTGTTAGAATGGATTAGCATTGAGAATAGACCAAATCAGGTAATCATGAATTTATTTATTATGTAAAGTGAATGTGATCAAATAGTGAAATAAAGGTATCAAACGTTTAGTGAAAGATACTGACATTTACAAGCAATGATCAGCAAAAATTTCTAAGAATTTTTAAGATATAAAAAGTTTTAGCGACCGATATGTTCGTAGAACAATGGTGAAAGAACAATACCTGTTAAGTAATAATAACAGTTATAATTATTTAAGAAGGCAGATATTTAAAAAACAGTTGAAGTAGTATGTCCAAAAGAAAATATTTTGTTAAACGTTTTTTTACTCAATGAAATATTAGTTGATTGAAGAGTCTTTTGTGTATCTAAAATAAACGTAAAACCCAACGTGTAACAATATCAGCAAAAAATTTAGATTATCTAAGAATTTTCCTAGATACTTCCAACAATTGGTATTTGAATAATCAACATAAAATAAATCTACATCAAAGGTCTAAATAATTAGTAATAACAAATTAGGTAAAATTAAAATAATGAAAAAGATAATAAAAAGGTATAAAAGATACCTACAGTAGAAAAATTATAAGAACAACAATAATAATAACATAAATAAATAAGTTATCTAAATGGTTCGACATGGCAACTGTTTCTATTGAGGCATTCTATATTCGAAGACGTATTCCTATAATTCTTGCTAATCATCTGGTGTTATTTGCCTAAAGGATCCCTTATTCCTATAATTAACAAAATGACAGACGTCAAAATAAGTGGCAAGTAAGTATGTAAAACAAATGAGCTAAGCGCACTTGCTTCT
Source organism: Holotrichia oblita (assembly GCA_023690525.1). NCBI lineage: Eukaryota > Metazoa > Arthropoda > Insecta > Coleoptera > Scarabaeidae > Holotrichia > Holotrichia oblita. The sequence goes on from CM043017.1 coordinate 194,898,031, forward strand.
GTAAATTGACATATTTGAGCATTTTAGGTACGGAGGTTAATTAAATCGTTATAACTTATTAACCTTACATTTTAGGTATAGGAACACCTAATACGGATTCAGAGAGAATATTTTGTAGAATCATAATATCTAATAAAATATATACCTTTCCATTTAAGAAAATCTACTTTTTGCGGATTGAACTTATTTATAAGCAACTAAGTTTTTAAACACCCTGTATAATGTTACAGAAAAAAACTTCAAATGCTGTATAACTACATAATATCAGCTGTGCGTATGCAAAATTTCATTCGCCTCATTTACTCCTACGTGAAGTAATATCACTATAAAGTAGGATCGGTATGTCACTTTTTTTCTTTAATTGCAAATAACTCAGAAGGAATGGTATTTAGGTATAGGGTCTGATACATGAAATATGTGTAAAATTTATCATAGAAGCTGAATTTGTAATTTATTTTATAGCATGCTATTTAAAAAATCGAAGTTGATGCCCACTTCCGGTTAACCGGAAGTGATATTTATTCCAAAATATTTTCACATGATAGTTCATATTCAACCATATCGAACTGCAAAATTTTGTTTTAAAATTCCTATCCGTTTGTATAATACTTTTAATAGGCCATTCTCACCAATCACCCTGTATATATATATTTTTTTGGGCAACCGGCCACGAAGTTGTCAATCGCGTACGCAAACCAGTCCTCGAAATGCAATTTCGCGGACGCCGCCCATAGCAGCGGCCGTAAAAGTAAATAAACAAATTAACACACATTTGACATATTTCATCATTTATTGTCAATAAAACAGAGTATTTTGTGTATTTATTACAAACACACATTACAATACATATTAATATTAATTGTGCAATTTGTATTATTAGTAATATTTACACCAGCAGTAAAGCAATAAAATCTAAATTTTTATTTGAATTATAATTTGAAACCGTAGCAGTGATTTCATTTTGATTGTAAATACATTGTGATGAAGTACCGAGCATGAGTGAATTAGCAATTTTATTTTTATTTTCTATAGAATCTTCAACATACGATTCGGCCACAGTAGCAGATTTCCAGCCACCGTGGCGCTTAAGAACTGATATTGTAGCACCACTGTTAGCAAGGAGAGTAGCAGAGCTCCTCCTAAAACAATGGCCTGTATATTGCTCACTGTTCGGGAACCCCAAATAATTTGCTATTAAACACGGTATTTTCCCTATGCTATGCACCCCAATAACTTGTGCATAGCATCTTCCTTGCTTGTATCTCAAAAACAGCCTATGACAGGTAACATATTTCGGACGAAGAGCAATATATTTGTGAAGTCTTATGTAATCTGGATTTGTGATTGTAAAAGTGCGGTTTATGTCCGTCTTTGTATCAGGAACAGTAATTATAAGAATATTGCTGGTGTCTTGAATGTTGTCAACGGTTATTTTTGTTAACTCGTCACGTCTCATGGCACCTGATACGCCCATAATTAAAACTACCTGTAAAACTAATAGTAAATTAAGCAATTTATAAGAGAACACAGTAAATACTTTTCATCCTGAGCATTTTCCAAAAATAATTTAATCTGCTCCATTGTTAACACTTTAGACTTTTTGCCTTTTTAGCCTACTGCTTTTTTCTTCAAAAAAGGAATTAATTTTAAAAATGTCCTTATATCAATCTGTTCCTTTATATTCAGCATGCTTTTAAGCATGGAGTACAAACTCCATAAGCTGGAACTTTTTACGGCCGCCGATTTTTGCATAAAATATGCCAATAGCACGTTTTCGCTCACAGTTTTGACCTTCTTAGCGTTGCACCAGACCTTAAAATCGTCGTAACATTTTTCGTATTGCCTCTTCGATCTTTCGGGTATTAAGTTAGAAACTGCGAAATTGGCAGCACTTTTTATATCCGGAGGAGTTCCAGATATAGAAATATTATCACTTTCAGAAGTTTCAGACATTTTACGACTTATTTTGACAACTATTAAGTATTTGTATTTTATTCTAGTCGTGTCATTTCTATGGCAACGCATATAAAGTAAGTCACTTTGAAATTGGCAATAAAAATATTCCGATGTGTGTAAATTTATATAAAACAATTTGAACGATTTGCACGGTTGCCCAAAAAATGTTGTGTATATCTCGTCCGCGAAAACCTTTAACGTAGGTACTCGAGATTGTCCTGCCTCGGCCGCAAGCGGCTTCGGCGACAATTTCTTTCTGCGTACGTTAAAGTGTGTTTTCGCGGCCTTGATATACAAATAATTATTTATTGACTTATCAGAAGAATGTTTGTGTGATTGTGTGTAATTGTAAGATATTATAGAAATGTTATAATTGACTTACATCTTTAATATTAATGAATCAATGTGTGTGTACGCATCTATTGATTAACAATGAAATAGGAAAATTTATTGTAAAGAACGAGGACATTACGTGAATTATATAAACGAGAAAAAAATGATCGTTAGGTAATATATGTTTGTAAGAATAGAAAGTTATGAGCGATGATAACCTTTATGATTAATTTAAAACGAACTCTAAAACCATTTTTGTTATTCCTCTTTTTGATATGTGTGTGTGTGTGTGTGTGTGTGTGTAAGTACCTACATACCTCCAATAACATCACTATACATAGATAATATTTGACCTTTCGAGAAATTTCTATTTATAAAAATTTGAAATATATGCGAAATTTATTTCGTGAATTAAGAAAAAACAAAAAATATACATATAAGCGGAAACTGAGAATATTTTTGAATAGATTTTATTTGACCTTTCGCACAATACAAATACAATATAATATAACACATTTTCAACAGAAATATTTGCCAGAAATAGAAGGAGTGAAATTTAATTTATGTATATACATTTTTTTGTATAAATCTTACCTTTTACTATGATAATAATAATAATAATAATAAATATACAATTATTTTACTTATTACATGTCATTACAATTAAATATAATAAATTTACAAAAAAATTATCGTATATGTATGCGTGTGGAATGGATACACACACACGCACACAGACAGACTGAAAATGAAATATGTATTTATCTTAAACGCGCAAATTAGCATTGCTAGATCGAACGTATTGTAAGAGTTCTTCGGAATCCTCGCAGATCACCGGCTTCTCGTGGTAGCAAGCTACGTCGTGCCAGGCGATACCATCGTTGTAGACGTTGTTCAGGACGGACAAGCAGGATTCGGTGGTGCCGTTGATGTCGAATTCGGCGTTATCCGGTTGACGTTGTTTCTTATGACCGGTCGATGACCACGGGTTGTACTGCCAACCTGCTGGCGTTTGGTTGGTAGGCGGCATCTTCTCGCGATTCGCCGACCAGAACCATCCGTAAACGTTCTTCGGTTCCAAATCGGGGCGATTTTCGCAACCCTTAAAATCGCATAATCTTCCCGATGTCCAAATGTACGGCACATTTTCTGAAACAACGTATAAGCTAAGGTAGTTTCGTGGAATTGCAAATTTTTTTATTTTAATTGTTAATTTTATGTATACGTAATAGTTTTTATTCTGTTTGTATTAGAAATAATTGTTTGCTGTAGATGTATAGATATTCGGGAAGCGAAATTTATTCTCTCTATAAAGCGCAACCTTGTGAATTAATTCGATTTCTACAAGGACGTTTCAATAATCTCAAATATTTGAATAAATGACGGTAATACTACACGTCACATATACGATTTAGAATACAAACAAACACTAAAGTAGACGATCGAAAATTGTATGAGTATGAAACATTAATTTTTGTATTTTTTATTCTTCGTAATGATAATTCGATCTAATTTATTATACATATGTATACACAGTGAGCCGTTAAGAATGGGAAATCTGGAAACTGGGAATAGTAGAGCCTAAAATATGAGGATTGACCGCGGCATGCCTTATACAAATGTTACAGGGTGTTCAAGTTAATAATTTCATTTCTAAATTTTCCAATAACTCAGCAAGTCTTTATAGAATCAACTTGAAAATTGGTATCATTATGTTTTTCAGCATGACGAATAAGAATTTGACATCAATTTTAACGTTGCTCGTAGGTGGCGCTGATTACACACTGCTGAATGGATAAATTGATGCTTATCTTTTTTGTGCGTGTAGAATCGCATAAACTGAATCGGAAATTGGAAAGAGCAACCTTTTTTACATGAAAAATACATACTTGTTTGATGTTGATATCTTGATCCGTTTTCGAGATATTTGCCTTCTAAGGTTTCAATGCAGTTCGGCCTATTAATACAATTTTTGATTTTTAAATACGAAGCTCAGGTAAATAATAAATAATATCAAGAAATAATGCAATTTTCAAGTTGATTCTATAAAAACTTGCTGAGTTATTGGAAAATTTAGAAATGAAATTATTGATTTGAACACCCTGTATCTCTTAAAGGAGCAACATTTCTATAAGGCATGCCGCGGTTAATCCTCATATTTTAGGCTCTACTATTCCCAGTTTCCAGATTTCCCATTCTTAACGACTCACTGTGTATACAGGGTGTCCTAGATGACGCGATTTCTTTGATAATTTGTTTATTTTACAGTATAGTGAAAATAGTTTCAAATAAAACTTGTCCCTATTTATACGATGCACAGCTAGAAAATATTTTCAAATATACAGGGTGACGCAATTTTAGAAAAAGCGCATGTAACTTTATTATTTTAAATGGATCATCCTATATATTATATATTTTTTAGATTCTACATGATATTTTAAGTAATTTTTATTAAGACCTTCCTAGACCTATGTGCTTTTGTTTTCGAGAAAATAAATATTTTACCAAAAATTTTGCCAATGCAACGCCCCCGTTAATGAGCTGTAGGATCAAAACTAAAAAAGGTAGAAAATTTTGGTTTGCCCAAATTGATACGTCTTGAATTGGTTTACTATTCCCAATATTAACATGTACGGATTCTTTTGTTAAGATACAGTTACTGGCGCCAACATTTGGAAACATTTAAATGCCAATAACTCTGTTTTTTTTTTAATGGGACACCTTATATCTGTTTACAGGGTTGCGTGTAAAATAAAATTCTCTTTCTTCTGATATCAGAATGTATCAATTTATCTTCAACCGATTTAGAGAAAAATGTATATCTCTTCTGCTACTGTCGAAACAGACCACTTCAATTTGCACAAAGTAGGCTACGTAACAATAATATTATGACAGATATATTTAATAACCATTTGTACCATTGTTACCACCCTGTATTTAACTTTTATTTCAAACTTTTTTCTCTATAGGAACTGTAAAATAAACAAATTATCAAAGAAACCGCGTTAGCTGGGACAGCCTGTACATATATATTTTAAAAGAATAATCTCTAATTTATTGAAGTAGATGTATTAATAATTTGCTTTAGTATTGTATTCAATACGATCATCTGTTGTTGTTGTTAGATTAGTGATAATTTCTATATAAGTATTAGTATACGATGAGCGAGGTACATTATCTGGTAATTTTGCTTTTAAAACTAGGACAAGGATGAACCGGCGATACAAGTTAGAACTTATTTGATTATTATTTCGTACAAGTGTGGTATTTTCAAGCATTCACATCATTTACTCAACATTTTATGCGCTTCGATTGTAAAATAAGCGTTTACAGCTCGTTCACTTATCCTGCGTGTTGATTAGAGATATCCTTGGCAATTATTGTTATTATTTTGTCATGAAATGCATCTCCGCATACTTATTATTGCATATATTATAGTTAGAAGAATTGTTGAATCAGTGCCGTAAAGCCTCGGGCATCTGGTAAACTTAATTTTGTCGGTGTAATTCTAAAAAGAAAATTTTAAATATTTACGACCTTCAGTGATTTTGAAATTTCGAAAACACGACGAAAATTAATCCATCAGGGTCATGTTGTATTGTATTTCTAATGGGTTTAATATTTACGTAAATATTTTATATAATATGCAAATATACGTATACATATCAATTGGATATCGTGTGTTGTCTGACAACGTGAACTTTTGCCCTAATTTTATATGTTCTTGTTAGATATTTAGAATGTATTGCAAATAATGCATAAGACATTGCAACAATTTTATAATGTTACTACATAATAAATAAAATTCGACAAAATTTCAGATCTCTACTTTAATTGTATATCTTTTATAAGAAAAACATCTTTAACGGACAACATTTTTTTAAATTAAAAAAATTCTAAAATTCAGCAATAAATTTTACACAGGTTAATCATAGTCACAGGTCAATCATAGCTAATACCATTTTTTTTACTCAACTTTGCGTCAGATAATGATAATTTTAGCGATTAGAGCGATTCGATTTTAGCGGTATAGAATTGTATTTTCCCAGCTATGCGGCAGTTTTCGTCTAATATTGCTATTCAATAATTAATCAAAATCAAATCCGTTTTTACTTAAAATTATGTTTTTGACTTATAGAAACGCAAATAACTCAAAAACTAGCACATTTATCTGTAGAGAATGTTGAATAAATAATAAAGTTCGTGAAGAGAGGAGTTTTCTCCAATAATAAAATCCAGAGTGTTCCATTTGAAATAAGTGAGAAAACAAACATTCCGAGTTATGACTCGCCCTGTATACACATATTGAATACGCCGATAAATAAATAATTTCTGATGAAAGGATATCACATTAGAAATGTTTCTATAGCGCAAATGAATTATTTTATGTGGAAGCCGTAGTACGGCGTAGGAGGCGCCAACTTTGATATTAAATTAATGCAAAACTTCCCATATCTTCTAAAGTAAACTGAATAATATAGCAAAACCCTATATTATAATAAAGGTAAGACCTGGAAGAATCGTAAACAGAGTGTTCCATTTAAAATAAAGTAAGTTTAGTTTACCCTGTCTTTATTTGACATCCTGTATAGTTACAAATATTTTTAGGTTACAGCTCCCCATGCGCTTCAACTTCTATCTTAATAACATTATCTTGTTTCTCTTATATAAATATGTAGTACATGTGTAATAAATTGGACTTCCTCGCACTAATGCCCCACCCTGTAGAAATAGTACCTATTCATGAGAAATTTTCGTATTTCTATTAAATATTATTCGCGTGTATGATTATTATCCCGTTTAATTCCTCTCCAATCAGACATACAATATTTAATTAAAAATACTCCATAATTGTCCAACACGTATACATGTTTCATCATCATAGGCTTTTTCAGAATCTACAAATAAATAAAGTAAAGTACCTGATGATTACGCATTGTTAATATCACGTGTGAAAAATTCATCGGTGAATAAAAACAGTATTCATTCAACAATAACGTTCATTGCCCTACCAGTGCCCGGTGACGCAACTGATAAAGCAAACTTAGCATACGAAGCAAGATCTTGGTTTACGAGAAATCCCACGAAAAGCAAGAGATAGCTTTTGGATTCTAACAAATAGAACCGAAATAAAACATTCTTTCCATTTGCATGGATCTAATGAAATTACCTAATCTAACATTATACTGGTCAAAAAACAATCTAGATCACAACCAAATTATTTCATCAGTAATGCCGACAGACAGAATTTTACTAATTCTTGGAAATCTCCACTTCAATAATAACGATGGATAACGAGCATTCGCATAAGATTGTTATGAAGGATTCTGAAAGAACTATTTATGCTGATAATTTCTATTCTGGAGTTTCTGTTAAAAAGAAATTGTCACTCTAAAAGACATTTTACGAAAAAGAGTGAAATTATTGGTCTACAGACTGAAAGGCTCTCCGTCTTCATGACCAGCAAACCCGAACATTCTGTTGGTCTGTAGTATACATGGTGATTCCTAATTGAATGTTAATATTTTAGGGGACGATTTTTTGGATCATTTTAAAAAGAAAAAATTTAAACAGCGTCCTCTAGCATGCATGTCACACATTAAATCGGTTCCAAGTTGTACCTAAGCATTAGATTGGAGGAAGAATGCTGTTTTCAACGAGACTAAATTTGCAAATCTCGGTTCAACAGAACCGAAGTTATAAACATTCCTTCAATACAAAGTTTCCCCTCCTCCTCACCCCTTAATTGACAAAATACAAAAAAATTATCCGACATAAAATATGCAAAATTTTCAGTAGATTCCGATTTTCATATTTATGATAGACCTTAAGTTGGTAAATTTTGCGTAAAATAAGAATTAAAATTTTTGGTGATCAGTTACGCCCTCTAGCGGTCATCCCACGCTTTTCTAAATAATTTCCAAATGTTTCACGGGGTCACTTTAGTCAATAATATTTTTCCCAAAGCTCTACTATAAACCGTTCCTGAGATATGGCCGAGCGACATTCTTAGTTGGCCACCCGGTACATATAGCAGCTTTCTCTGTATCAGGTAAGTATACACAAATTTTATGCAATAATTAAAATGGAATTAAATAAATGAATGAATGGGAATTATTAATGGGTACAGATAAATATTGCAAGATGAATAGCTTATAAGAATAATTTGAATCCTATTGTAATGAATTATTACGTTACTCGTAAGTCTCACACTGCATCATCGTTATTTGTAAATCGTCTATTACGTGCTCCATCTCCGATTATAACCGTCTTTTTTTCGAAACACTATTATAGGTGTAGTATAGGCATTATTGTGGATTGTGTGAACTGCGATTTTCATATTCTCACATTATTTAATTTGTTTGACATTTCGTGAGACTTATATGTACATAAATAAAGATGTTAATATTAAATGCTGTTAAATAATTAAATTTATTTTAATAATGCTTTGTTTCAATCATTGATTTATTATATTTATAAGTATCAGCATAACAATAGAATAACAATAACAAATATAATAATAAAAATAATAAAACTTGCCAAACTTATTAGTATTAATTAATTTAGTCATTATTAATGGCTTTATTAAGTGTTCGTAAATTATATAATAATGTACTTAAATAATACTGTAGTGAATTTCTATTATGTGTAGGTACCTAAATGGAAAGACATTATTTCTGCATCTAACTGTAATTTCATATGAAGGGATACAAATGTTGTATACCGAATCGAAAACAACGCGTTTATAGATTATCTAGGGAAATTTAAATTTGTTGTAAAGTTAATTTTGACAGTTCGTATAGTACAATAATTTAATGCATCATTTTTGGTATATTCACGTATTTTTCAACGTAGAATTCGATTTTAACATCCATTCTACTTTTCAAAAATTAGAAATTCTCTTATTTAACTCTGAAATTATAGGTAATTTTATGCGGAACCAATTGGAATTCGCATTGCGTATCAAAAAAAAAAAAACAAATGAAGGAAGTTATTAAAAAATGGTTGCGATTAGTAGGTAGTGTTGAGTGGCGTCTAAGAAGAAATTTTAATATTTCATCGAAAATTTAAGTTTTCTCGTATTGAATCTGTTATTATAAGTTAGTAGAAAGTTCATTGCATCGTAATACACAACTAAATAATCGTGGTTAAATCGAAATTTATCGATAATCGGCAAAGCATCATCATACATATCCTGTGATGCCGTCCAATATTGTGGAGTTCCTGCTACAGCAGTTCCCAATTCTTATGGAGAAATATCGTGATCCCGAGTCAAGCAGCATCATCAAAACAGACTAAAGGTAGGTAAAACTAATTTGACGAAATTAATGCCGCTTGTGTTAGCTGTTATTTTCTAAGATAACGTTAAGATATTTATAAATAGTGATTTAGTGTCGTGTCGTTTTTTTTTACATTAAATTTATATAATAAGTATAATTGTAAAAAGTAGCAAAAAATCAGCAAACAAAAAGTAAAAATGGAGCCTATTAAGATAATTTTCAGAACATTCCTCGCATAATATTATCGGATTTTATAGGGAAAGATGTTTATATTGTTAAAGGTAGCGCGAGATACATTAAAAGAGGATTCCGTTTCAGCGAATACTATTCAATTGACATTTAAAAAACCTCTGACATTTCTTTGCCTGTTAGAGCGATTAAATAAGAATTAAAAAAAAAACATTCCAAGTTGCAAAAGTTACGAGAGAGAACAGATACGGAGAGGAAAAAAAAAAGATCACCTCTATAGGATGATACAAATTTTTAATAATGGCACGTGACTCGGGCGCCTTCGATAGAGTTACCTTAACATTATGTATACCTATTTAACATAAAAACCGGATTAGATTGGAAACTGTGTCGACGGACGTTTCAGGATAGATTATTCGAATCGTTAAGCATCATTAATGCTGTTTCATTCAACATTGTAATAAATAATCGATCCGGGACTCGTTTATTTATTACAACATATCTACATATATTAATGCCGAAGATGATACATATTCTGATTAAATAGTAGATAGATAGGAGTATCTCACGATTTTAACCTACATTTTCGCATTGCAACGCGAATTTACGAATTATGATATATCTTATACGCATACTTACATTATTACGAGAGAGAGAAACTTTATTATTGAAGCTCATTTGCTCATCACGAGTTCGGATCGCCTCATACACATACATATTATGCGCATACGATGTCATAATTTTCTTCTTGTAAAACGGCAAGCAACCACGAAATACGTGAATCCATCCTCGTCCCATTTTGCTCGTTGAGTAATCAACCGACAATTGTTCTTTTGCGCGCATGTATGCATATGCATGAGATGCGAAAGTATTTACGAACGTTTAACAGTTATTAATGTAATGAGCTACCTGTAACGACGCTCTTCAGGCGCATGTGATCGTCTTGATGTTTGTCATTCTACTTAATAAAAAAATATGGTGTGCCTGGTCATAATTTTATGTTTTGTCAAATTAAATTAATTATCTATTATTAATTTTTGTGAGGAATTATTAAGTTGAGAGAAGGGATTTAAATTGAAATTAATGTGGGGCAAAAACAAACTATAATTTGCACAACAACAAACCACATGGAAAAATTGAATAATTAACATTATAGTCGACGGATGAATAGAAAGTTTCAAAACTACCTACCATTAATCATTGCTAAAATTTGTTAAATTATTTTCACTAATTTTTTCGTCCATTTCGTTTCAATGACCTCTTGTTTCATACGAATCTTAGCACAGTTTGTTTCGAATTTGCTGGGCACTATGGTGATGATAGTACACTTAATTATTTAATATTTTATTATCTATTTTATATTTTTTAATATAATATACATATTTTATGTTCCATTTGAAAAAACATAAGACTGGTTCGATCACCCTGTATAAATTCCTCATCGTTTTATTACAATCGTCCATCCCATCTTGGTTGCACCACCCTGTTACAGATGGGCAACTTAATATACCTGAACATCTTTATAGTAAATGATGGACGTGATCACAAGAGGGGTGAAGGGAAACTATGAATAGACAACCTAACCTTACTGCAGTGGCATCAGTTACACTTTATGTTTAATTTTGCACGTACATAACCTAAAGGAATTGAATTCTTTTTAAATTTAAATAAACAGTTTTGAATCTTAATTCTCAAATCTAAATCCTGCTCTTTATTCTTCTTTATCTGGTCCATGAACGCTAACTTCCACCCCAGTAGTCAGTCCATTCCTGATAACTTGAAAATAGCACGACTGAATGGCTGCTCATGACTCACTTTGATAGACATGTTATCTGTTGGTTCGTTTAAAGATGCTAGCTCATTTTGGAGATCTCCTGTATTTTTTGTTCTGACTACCATCTCTATTGGTGTTAACTCTAGTAGCACTTCTATTGAAGTAGCCGTATTACCATTTGATATATACCCAATCTATTATTTCTGGTTAAAGCCCCCAGGTTTCACCCAGGTTTATTTTTTAGAATTCTGTCTAAAGGCCCTATTTATAATTCGTGCTTGAGGTTGTGTCGCGATTTTGGCATATTTGTAATGACATTTACGTCAAAATCGCTTGCTCAAGCATCGACACAACCTCAAGCACGGATTTATTAGTCCTTCTTCTAATACGCCATCTGCTGATGGTATTAAGAGCATTTTGCATTAGTTGGTTCATACGTTTATAGTTCATGCTTGAAGTTGTACCGATGCTTGAGCACGCGATCTTGACAGATTTGTTTTGACGTTTACGTCAAAATGTTACACCTATGTATACAGGGTTAGTCAAAAGTATAGGCGGTGCATTTCATTTATGAACTTTATAATAAAATGTCTTTAACAAACGTTTTTTTCTTACTAATTATTCTTCATGTCTTAGACTACCCGTGGTTTTTTTTTTATGTCAACGTATTTCCATGGAAATGGATAAATTTTTTTCTTAATGGCAACCAAGTGATTTTTTTGCTGATTTTTATTCCAGTTTTATTAAATGGTTATTAAATTTTGGGCTAAATAATTGTGTAATAAAAAATATTGATGTTTCTTAACCGTTTTTTTATTAGACAATAAAATTTGTACGGGTTTTTCGGTCGTTTAAAAACAACATCTTTATTTTGGATATTTCTTCGCAATTCTATGACTTTGTCAGGAAATTATTTTAATTCTACAAGTATAAACAATATGTATATGTATGTAGGTATAAATTATACAAATGTAAAAATGTTTATCAAAACTTACAAAAAAATTAGATTAACGTCTAGTTTGAAGTATAATTCAAAATGTTGTCAGAATTTGTTTTAAAATGTCAAACTACATAAAAATGTTTAATTAATCAAGGAAACTACAATATCTACAAGCAATAGCAAGATATTAAATTGTATTCCTATTATGTTTTAAGAGATTACAATACATATATTATACTTATTGCTAAGTTGATTAGTATCTGTTTGAATCTATTTCAAGAAATAACATATTCCTATATTTCGGTTCTTTATCTAAAATTACAGTATTTTCGAAAGCAAAAGTAAACTAAAAGTAAGCTCAATAAACATCGGTATCACCTCACACCACAACTTTGATTGATGATGATTTGATTGATCACCGAATGTATTTCGGTATTCGGTTGATGATGAAAACCCATGCGTTTTCGAAACACGTGTCCCGAATAATTAATCAAAGTTGTGGTGTGAGGTGATACCGATGTTTGTTGTTATTACGAGCCCACAGTCCTTGAAATCACTCTAAAAGTAAGCTAACTATCCGTCTTTTGTTTTCTTTTGTTTGCATTTATTTTCTAAGGTAGCTAATAAATTGTAACGTTTGACAAAAATTAAATTTAAAAACACTATGGTGGCTACAATTTCCAAGATAACTGGCATTTTTTTTTGGAATCATTGTAAAGCTCCTTGTATTAAAAAAAAAGAAAACTGTTTTGTGATGCGCTTTTGTTTTTGTGTAGTTAATAATTAGATGTAGAGTATTTCTGATTATTATAATTACTTTTCTTCTATCTCTTATATTAAAAAACATATAAGCTTGGACACGTAAAATCAATCAGACTGTATATTGTAATCTCTTAAAACATAATAGGAATACAATTTAATATCTTGCTATATATAATATAATATATATATAATATTATAAAATAGTATTTGTTTCGATATTATTGAGGGGATACTTCTCCACATACAGTAGAACCTCGATTATCCGTGCTGGTCGGGACTGAACCAAGCCCGGAAAATCGTAAAAGCACGGTTAATCCTCACCTACTTATTTTAGTCAAAAAAGTTGTTTTACAAATTATTATGACTACTTACCGTACTACGAAAAAAATACCTAACTTGGAATAAATATAAAATTAAGCTGGTAAAGTTTATTATGGCAAAGAAAATATCAAAAAAACAATATAAAATTTGTGTAAAAAATTAAATCAAAACTTAATTAAGAAAAATAATCAGTTAATTTCATTTGTTTGTTTTTTTTTTTCTGAGTAAATTCATTTTTATTTATTAATACGAGTCGATCGGAATGCTTCTTCAACTTTCATTGACAATTGAATCGAAGAAAGTTTAGATTTCGAAAAACTTCCAGCGACAAATTTGAAGATAGAGAACTACAGAAGTTTTCGATGAAAAAATTATTTAGAAAAAGTTAAAATTGTGGGAGATATTGCAAAACGATTCAAGGCGTTAACGTGAAAAGCAGTAGGTATAAGTTGTATGATGTATACGATGATGGTACGGCGAATTGACGTGCACCGTTTGTACTAATTCGCATTCTGCACGGATAATTGAAACCCGGATAATCGAAGCTGTTTTCTAACGCGGTTAATCCGCACACGGATAATCGAGGTTCTACTGTATAATTTCCTTCCACCTACTCGATCATCAGTCGGGTTTTCGAGCTAAATTTAGTTGTGAGACTGCTCTTCTCAAGATTACTGATGATCTTTTGGATGCGACTGATAAGGGTATGATTACATGTTTGGTTTTGCTCGACGACACCAAAGCAATTTTCGGTAATGCGCGATGTGCGCAATGGTGTGCCGCAAAGTTCCATATTAGGTCCTCTCTTATTTACAATGTATACTTCCAATCTTCAATTCTTCATTTGGACTATGCAATTTTTATTGCCTTTTTAAGAAAACATTCTTTTTAACCAATTGTTAGGTGATATGATAATTCGGTTTGAACTAATTCGCATGGTAATTTAAATATATGCTTAATAAAACAAAAATGTGCTACTAAATAATGAACAACAATATTAAATTGCTCAAATAAATTACCATCGTTTACAATACAAAGTTGACACCGTCTCTGAATACTATTTATTACTTCGTGGATAATATTGGGATTGATTGTGTTAGATGCCTCAAGTATTGATTCTTGCAATTCTTTAACATAAATGTAGGACCATAGATTTTATTTTTAACAGTACTCTACGAAACATATCAGAAGAAGTCAAATCAGGCGATCTTGCAAGCCAGCAGATATCGTGCTTTTTACTATAGCGACAGATACTGTCCTAACGTCAGTCACCGTGAAAGTTACTGAAGTGATAAGTACGATGTTATCGTTTCCTGTGAGTACGTGTATGATGGTGTGCTTTTCTCATAGATTGCTTCCTAAAAAGGATAGGCTTAATTTTTCAAATTTTTTTAAAAGTGAAAAATTTTGAGGTGAGATTAGGTTACTAATAATACGCACACATGAAACTCGTGTTATTAAATGTTTGTTTTACGCTTTTCAAACTTTTGAACAATACATACGTACAAAATACATCGTCTTTTTCAAAATTGTCCGTTATAAATTGAAGTAATAACATTGACACTTCTGACAGCTTCGTATAATGACAACCGTGTTGTTTTCATAGATAACGCGATAAACAAAAAGTTGTGATGTCTGCCCGTAATCAGAATAACCTTAATTTTCCAAATTTTGACAAAACTTCCATATCATGCGATACATGTTTGTATTCAGAAAAAGACATCCTTTCAAAAGAGTCGCAAAAATTGCACGGTTCCAATTTAAAATTTTGAGGTTAGGTGAGATTATTACAAATTTGCGCAAAAGAAATTTGAATTGCTTCCAACCGCATCTTAATATCTCAAGTAACAAAAAAGTTACGGCAAATAAAAGAAATTAGAAGATTTCGGTTTTTCTTCAATATTAAACAAATGAAGAATAACAGGTAAAATTTGAAAATGGATTCGTAGTGAGTGAGAATTTACACTTTTTTGTTATTTAACCGTCTCCCTATGTCTTCAAATAAAAAAGTTACCCATGGGGGCACCCTAAGACTATTATAATAATAAATTTTATCATTCTTTTCCATTATTTATAATTGAGTGTGCCATGAAGATAAAAAAAAAAATAAAACGTCAATATAAGTGTCAGTGTGAGTTTATTAAATCTTCTTTCTTTGTTCGCTTTCGCGGGGAGGATGGTTATTGAATATGTGTGAATAATAATGATTTGTTATAAAACCATTTCATTTTAGAATGAAAAAATATCGAAAAATAGTATTTGAAAGCTAACCTCAAAAACCTGACATTTTCAACTTGACATGATCATTTATGTATAATATTTTGGAAATTAATGTCAATTGTTGTGGCTTACTTAATTTGATATTTATCCATGTTGTCTCTACGAAATCTGAGCACCCTGTATATTATTATAAACATACTTTTTGTTTACCTAATCTTTGTAGTTGTATTGATTAACATGCGTTCGTGATTGTCTTTTCATTAATTTACATTATTAGAGTAGCAAACATGAATAATGATATAATCCGACATTTTCCAATTAATTCTTCGAGTTAGAGTCTCCGTTCGTCGTGCACATCTTGTGTTGTATAGGTACCATGTTGCACCATTATAAGCACTATTTTGCGTTCGTAGTCGTTTCAAAGGTTAATTTCGCTATTACACAAAACCTTTATCACGCGATTTCGTACAACTACAAAGGACGAAACTAATGGTGTTGTTTGTTGTACTTGGGTGTGTTTCTCAATTATATTCCAACCGACTCCAAGCAAATGAAATATTTCGTCGCTTAATAATCGAAGGCGAATTTTACGGTCGAGAATTTATATTTAGAGCAAGATCTAATCACGTAAATAAGATGTATGAAGGTATATACGGGGTGACATAGAAAAAAGTACATTGCATAGTGCCACACAATAGAGGACACTATAATAAGAAAAAAAATTCCTATGAACATGGGTCCGCAAGACCTTCGGTTAAAAGATACGGGGTGTTGACTTTTATTTTTTTTTTGGGTTTTTTTTTGAATATCTATGGTTCCAGTACAAATGCATCTGAAAGCCGACAATGCACGCTAATTAATCAAAAAATAACAATTGAATAATGTGTCATAATGACACTTGGCAAACTGATGTAATTGTTGTTTGAGGAATTTTGTGTTCGTGATTAAGTTTTTCTCACTGATTATTCAAATTTGCTTTCAAAAATGGTTCACTACACTTTTGAACAATACAGGGACATGATTATGTGTTACGACGAAGCTAGATCAAATTCTTACGAAGCTCAACGTATTTATCGAGAAAGATATCCTTTAAGACATCAAGTTCCTAATGTTCGAACATTTATTGATGTGCATAGGCGTTTGAGAGAAGATGGCTGTTTTAGAAAACCAAAATTGAATAGTGGGGTTTCCAGAACTCGTCGCACTGTGCGAAACGAAGAAACTGTTTTACGAATGGTAGAAAATAATCCAAGAACAAACACCAGAAAAACAAGTTCAGAGGTACGAAACCTTAACCGTGAATCAGTTAGACAAATTTTCAAAGAACAACTTCTTCGCCCATATCATTTCCAAAAAATTCATTCACTATTGGAACATGACTTTTTTCCTCGTGTACAATTTTGCTAATGGTTGCAAAACCAAAGACAAAACATTATTTCATCAATTTTGTGAGTGATGAAAATCCTCATCAAACTGTAATTCGAAGTCACCAATATCGGTTTTCAATTAATGTGTGGGCAGGTATAATTGACAATTATTTAATTGGCCCATTTCGATTGACAGGTGAACTGTATCGAAATTTCTTGGAGAATGATTTAAACACATTATTAGAGGATGTCCCATTGGCCATTACTGGAAGAATGTATTACATGCATGATGGCGGGGCGCCAGCTCACTTTTCTCGAGTGGCAAGGGAATATTTGGACAGGAGATTTGGAAATATGTGGATTGGTCGAGGGGGGCCAGCTCGTAGTCCCGATACCCCCCTCGTCCCCTCGATTTTTCATTTTGGAGATTTATGAAAAATGAAGTTTATGCTGTAGAAATACATAACGAAGAACAATTGCGGATAAGAATTATGGAATCGGCAGATAGATTTCGTAATAACCCAGGAATATTTCAAAGATGCCGTCAATCATTAAGAAGAAGTACAAGGGCAACAATTTGAACATCTTCTAAACACTTAATTTTTTGTTTTAATTAATCACTGTTTTTGCAAATAAATTTTAAAAAAATTCAACACCCCGTATCTTTTAACCGAAGGTCTTGCGGACCCATGTTCATAGGAACTTTTTTTCTTATTTTAGTGTCCTCTATTGTGTGGCACTATCCAATGTACTTTTTTCTTTGTCACCCTGTATTTTAAGGTTGAGCTTTTATCTACTAAACTAAAAGGGGAATTTCCAATCGCAATATTCGAATTTAATTGACTGTATAGCGTCTAACGCACCTTCTTATTCTTGATGGGAAGAGGTCGCGATCTTGATGTTGCATTTTCATTTTTAGGACGAATCAAGTGACGGTGTAGCAAACCGGAACAAGGATATTATTATTATTATATACTATATTATATGTACCTAGGGCCTTTACTGTTTGTTACTGTATTGTATACGGTACATACATATGTAGGTTGCGTAAGACGTGACGAAGAATTCGAATCGGATTTCGTAACGTGCTGCCAAATACGAAAAAAAAAAAAAACGTATCGTCGCGTTGTCGCATTATTTATGGCACTCGATTGAATAATTAATTCGATTTCGTTTTCTCATCCTGACAAAAACGTCTATCGTAAATAAAGGTTTTTCTTTACGTAACTTTACTTCTCACCGAATTTTTAGTTAGCTGATAAATTTATACGTGTATGCTGTGCATAAGTATGTGTTTGACCTTGTTTTTTTTAATCTAGTTTTGTTTTTCCGGATCACTTTCTTTGATGAAATGAATATATGTATACCTATTTTATAACGAAACGATAAAGGGAAATCTGTCGCTGTATTATTCCAGTGTTAAACCAAACCCGTTCATTTTCCATTATTATTATCTTTTTACAATAAATTATATATGTATGTTTGATGATGATTTTTTAAAAATGATCACACAGTTTTATTGCTCCAAAATTTGTTAAACAAAATTTTAAAAAATGACACTTTAATATACATACACATTAAATTGTGATTATATTGACGATTTAAGTTTCTTTTTTGTTGTCGATTCATGCATTCATAATATTGGTTATGTTCAATAATATTTAAGTTGAAAAAAGTACTTATGTTAGCTGTACACGTTAGATGTAAATAATGGGAAGTTAATAGGATTGCAGCTGTTGACGTTAGAATTAAGAAGACGTGAATCTTTTTTCGTTTCTAAGCTTTCGCCAATTCTTTATTTGCTTCTTCAAAGAACAAACTACAAGTAAAACTACAAAATATGTTGTTGTTTTTAAAGAATTGGCGAAAGCTTAGAAACAAAAAAAGATTCACGTTGGTTCACGTTATGTCAATAGCTGCAATCCCATTAACTTCCCATTTACAAATGATATTTAATAATCACTACGTTTGATCCACACCTTCTATGTTAGATTGGAAAGTTCTTCACTGGATCTCTTGGTGCAGAAGAACCGTTGCTGTTTAGTTAAAAGTTTTTGGTGTTTAGTGGGTTGGGTTATTTACTATTTTAATTTTCTTTTCGTGCAAGCACTGTTGAAAACAAACGTTTCAAAAGCATTAACATTCCATTTATACAGGCTGTCCCAAGTTGAGTGGCGTATTAGAATATTTCCTAAAGTACACCAAAGAGAGCGCTGAAAATTTGGTTTCCTTGGTTTCCGGCCATGCTCTTTTTAAATAAAATAATTTTAAAGATGGCCGACTTCCGGTTATAACGGAAATCGATAGGAACTTCGTTATTTTAAATGAAACACCGCATATATTAGTGGATTTTTGGATTTTACGCAAAATTTTAGGCTAACTTTCTTAAATAAACCTTATGTCTAAAATGCACCGTTTTTGAATAATTCCACTTTTTTTTTAATAATTCGACAAATCATTGCTGGGCGTCATTCGGCCTCTCTCAGACAACGTTTGACTTACAGCCTTCAAAATTTTTATGATGAGTACTAAGGTCTAATTGTAAAGCGTTGTTGGAAAAAAAGTCTAATATCTTACACAGGATGTTCAAAATACACTTGCCAATGTAGACAACTTCGTACCTTGGGAAGTCGCTTATTTCAAATGGAACACCTGTATTTTATTGGGCCAATAGTTAGGACTTTTTATTCTCTTTTGATCTGTATTTACATTCCCTATACCTAACTCTTAAGGTTTTTGAGTTATTTATAATTTTTATAAAACAGACTGAGATTTGAAAAAAAAAGTTGCCATGAATTATAAAATGACATTTAGAGGGAACTATTTCACTAAAGCTAATTTAATACTGTTTATCAGTAGTTGTCATGTATAACTGTTGGATTTACACCTTTCGGATGACACTAAAGTAGGCATAAATAATAAAAACAAGTATGAGGAAGACTATTATTTTTAATGTCAAATTAGAAAGCAAATACGATACTGAAGCAACAAATGGGTAAAAACAGCATGGTACATATACCATTTACAAGTAGACGAAAACAGAAACCTTAGTTAAATCGTTCAATATGATCTCCATTTAGATCTAGGCAGCGGTTTAAGCGACCCATTACACCATCTGTTGTAGCGCGTAAAATTTCGTTTCCCTGTAAAGTCCCAAAGCAATTGCGCACTCTATTTTCAAGCTCTGCCCTGCTATTAACAGGGTCGAAATAGACTTCATTTTTTATTTTTCCCCACAGATAAAAGTCCATTGGCGCGAGATCGGGCGATCTCGGTGGCCACGCCCAAGGCCCACCCCGTCCTATCCAGCGATCTTCAAAAAGTTCAGTGATGCACTGCCTTACCCCATTACAACTATGTGCCGGAGCTCCATCAAGCTGATACCAGCAATTTCTGTAGACAACCGTCCGCAAAATTTCTATGTACATTTCTGAATTTAGATTGTCGTCGTAAATAAAATAACATTTGTTGCCCATCAAACAAGAAAAAACGTTAAAACTAAATTTATTTTGGAATCCTCTTTCCCTAATTACGTGGGGATTTTCGTGGGACCAAAAATGGGAATTATGCCTGTTGAACACACCTTCGTGAGAAAATTTGGATTCGTCTGTCCAAATTATCTTTTGTAAAAAATTTACGTCTTCTTGCTGGGCCACCATAAGCATTTCACACAACTGCACTCGAAGTAATCTGTCTGTAGGTTGTAGTGCATGCACAGTTACAAATTTGAAATTGTGTAGCTTATGGTTTCTCATAATCCTGTGTATGGAAGAGCGTGGAATGCCTAAATCGTGTTCAGCGGCTCTGGTTGACGCTCGTGGAAACGCTTCAAAATAAGCCAAAACCGAAACTTCATTATCTTCATTCCCAGTAACCGGAGCAGATGTAGCTTTCTTTATTTTAACGCTACCAGTTGTTAGAAAATTGGTCAAATACCTTCTCAATTTATTTTCTGTCATCGGTGGTAGTTGAGGGTAAGTTTCATTAAAGTTTCTGCATGTTCGAGCAGCCATTCTGTTACACTGTCCATGAATAAAAAACAAATTTAAAATGTCTTCGTTTGAATAATTGTAATTATCCATTATGGTTATTATTATTATTATTATTTGTATTATTATTACTCAGTGTATTGTAATCAAACAGTAAAAACAAATTAAAGGAACAACTATTAACTTAACAATAACACTCTTCGTAATTATCAGATTAGTTTTAGAGTATTTGTTTTATTGGAAATGTCATTTTATGATTCATGGCAACTTTGTTTTTTTTTTCAAATCTCAGTCTGTTTTATAAAAATCATAAATAACTCAAAAACCTTAAGAGCTAGGTATAGGGAATGTAAATACAGATCAAAAGGGAATAAAAGTCCCAACTATTGGCCTAGTAAAATACAGGGTGTCCTATTTGAAATAAGCGACTTCCCAAGGTATGAATTTGTCTACATTGGCAAGTGTATTTTGAACATCCTGTGTAAGATATTATACTTTTTTTCCAACAACGATTTACAATTAGACCTTAGTACTCATCATAAAAATTTTGAAGGCTGTAAGTCAAACGTTGTCTGAGAGAGGCCGAATGACGCCCAGCAATGATTTGTCGAATTATTAAAAAAAGTGGAATTATTCAAAAACGGTGCATTTTAGACATAAGGTTTATTTAAGAAAGTTAGCCTAAAATTTTGCGTAAAATCCAAAAATCCACTAATATATGGGGTGTTTCATTTAAAATAACGAAGTTCATATCGATTTCCGTTCTAACCGGAAGTCGGCCATCTCTAAAATTATTTTATTTAAAAAGAGCATGGCCGGAAACCAAGGCAACCAAATTTTCAGCGCTCTCTTTGGTGTACTTTAGGAAATATTCTAATACGCCACTCAACTTGGGACACCCTGTATTTAAATAAATCTAATTATTAAACACAGGTCCAAGGAAAATCCTTCCCAATAAGACCAAACTTGCTAAATTCCGTTCAGGAGAAGCAGAACAATTTAAATTTATTGATGAAATTCCTACCATTCACATGTTTCTAAAGATTTGTATCTTCGGGGATAGGTAAATCATAACTGATACTTTTTAATCTGCAGTCCAAAATGTATGTTTCCGTTTAATATTTCCGATAAAAAGCAAGGTGCTCGAACAAAATTGAAACAGCGCCCTCTAGCATTCAGGTACGTCACTTATTGGTTTGGCTTAAATTTGTAAGTACAAAGTTTCCCCTCTTTTCCTTCTTTTATTTGATAAAATACAAAATGATGCAATTGCGTAAATAATGTCCAAATGTTTCCCGATGCCAGTTTAGTGAATGACGTGTTTTTTTCCTTTCTGAAGCTTTATTATAAACCGTTCCTGAGATACAGTCCTGAGCGTCATTATTAGTTGACCACCCGGTATATTGCATTTCCGAAACATTTTATATTTATGCAGATTTCAGTTTAAAAAACGATAAGTTTTAAATTTAAATTTTTTTTTAAGTTAATAGTTTTACGTTTTCGAAATCAAATTTTCATTCACGTTTTGATGAAGCACTTGCTTATTAAGGAAGAAACAAAACTAGCTTTAATGATAGATTTAATGTTTTTGGGCGTAATATTTTCACTCTCTTGTATACAGGGTGGAGCACCACATTCGTCTCGGTTGATATACAGAAAACGGTAACAGATATTTAAAATCTTTCTGTTGGAGCATGTGTAGGTTCCTAAAATTATTTTGAAATATACAGGGTGTCCCAATAGAAAGTTACACATCAAAGTTATCAAAATTTTAATGGAACACCATGTATATTATTGCATATTTCGATGATGAAGACTAAATAAAAGCAAATTACTGTTATATTCCCTATATCTAGGTTCAATACCGTAGTTTTTGAGATATTTAACGATTTTTGTAAATATAGATCAATATTTAGAATGAGTACCTGGCCTACGTATTTAAGTTACGTGTTTCAAGTTGTATTATTTCATTAGCACGAGCTAATGAAATAATGCAAAAATGCTAAAATAAAGATATTTTCTAAAAATTATACAGGGCTCAATTAACTTGCTTACGGCCGGTTTCATAATCAAATTAAAGGATACTTTAATTTTAAAGTAACCTTTAATTTTAAAATGCGTTTCATAATGTCACTTTAAAGTAAAAGTGTCCTTTATCTCGAGTTAAAGTTAAAGTTCTGATTTTTTCATTTTAACGCCTTAAAGCCCATTTTAGCGCTGTCAAATGTTATGTCAAATATCTACATTATACGTCAATGCATATATTCTTTACAAAAAATTAATATTCCGTGTTTGCTGGGCTCTTTCTTGCATGATAAAGTTGAAGACGTTTTAAAACACGAAAAGTATACAAAATATGGCAAGATTATTTCGTTGAATATAAGATTGAATTCTTTTGGTTAATAGATCAAACCGCGACGTCATTGTTAGAACAAATAATACATTGCAATTCCAACAAAGTTAGCAAAATTATACCTACTATACTGACTCTGTGACTTTTTGCAACAGACTATGATTGTCTCTGTATAGGATTCCGTAGGAGTATTAAAAGTCTCGGCAAAAAAGTTAAAGGATGACGCAGATTGAATCGCCTTGGACCGATCAGCACGTTTTGTTCCAAATGAAATTCAATGAATAACCGCGCACAGCTTCGGTTTGACATGTTCAGATCGGCCCCGAATCATACGCGGTTATTCATGGAATTTCAAGTAATAGCAAAATATGCGGATCGTTCTGTTCTGAGTCGATTGGTTAGAGCAGATTTAAAGTTCGCTTTCTTTAATAAATCGAGTATCAAGAGCCAATGAAATGCTGCCAAAATTGATGAGCAGCAGAGTATTTTTTTATTACATTACATACCGTTCAACATTTAATATAGTTATTTGTTATTTTGCATCTTAATATACCTATTTTTCTTACTTTCGAATTTTAGCTAAAATTTGCGCCTTTGTTCTGTTCATTTTACTGCACTTTTTTACAAATCAATCTTGCTACAAATCGCATGTGACAGTATGTAGATCTGACAACGGCAGATATATAACAATATTACGTGTCAAATTCTACGTATACAACACAAAATACGAAAAACAACTAAAATTCAGCGTTACCAACCTCAGTACGGTATGTTAAAGTCGGCTTTAACTAAAGTTTGTATGCAGCGCCATTATGAAACGGAAATAACTTGAAGCTGATTTTAAAGGTCACTTTAACTTAAAGGACACTTTAGTTAAAGGAGCTTTTACGATTGATTATGAAACCGGCCGTTAGATATTTTAAATGGAACATCCTGGTATCTAACATCGTCATTCGATTTTAATTTTATTTCTCGTTTAAATGTTATTAAGGTGTTGTATAGGTATCTCTTATAGTTTATTTGTAAAAGTGGTTAAATCAAGTTAGCTTTAACATGATGACAATAATTTCAGATATTAATTTTGTCTAATTTATTCTTGAAAAGTAGGCAGTGGTGGATTGAATGTTGCTTCATATTGTATTGGAAACAAAACAAAAATTAACCAATACATACAAATTTTCATAAATTTCATCAATAAGTAGACAAATATTGAAATCGAAAGTGTAGATATGTAAATTTGAAATATTTACATACGTAATGTAGAATACATAACGTGCATATTATATTGGAAATGATTCTGACGATTTAATCGTATTTAACATTTAAGAAGAAGCGTACAACCAACAAGTGACTTTGATCTTTAATTTTTTACAATCGTTAACCATTTCGTACCGCCAATTACGTACAATATACATACATACTCTTAAAACGTCGATCGGCCGTCCTCATTAATTGAACTAAATTACACACATGCATATATTTATTTACAAGGAAAACTGCATTTTTTCGAAATCATCCAACTATATCAGAGTTACAGAGTAATACATTCCTATCTACACGTATATAAATAAACGGATACTTACTTTGTTCGATCAATCTGAAGACCATATTATTCTCTTCTTGCGTTTCTATCGAGACCAAATCCATGCAGTATTCCCTGCACAAGTTACGGCCATCTAACCAATCCATTTTCTTCTCTGCGAATCCAGGAATGTCAGCGCTGTAGAAGTAATTGTGTCCCCTGAATGAGAATTGTTTCGGTCCTATATAATATAGAATATAAAAATAAATATTAAACATTTTATACAACCTACACATAGGGTGGGTAAATTTCGATGTTTTAATAGAGGATCTCGGTAACTACATATAAGAGGTATCAAAAAACGGACCACGCATCCTCGATCTGAATTTTTTTCGAGAAAAGGACGGTGGTGAAAGCCAAATTTGGCTATCGGCTTTCGGTTTCGAGTTATCCCTGAAAATTCGATTTTGCCCATTTCCGTTTTATCACGATATCTCGGCTATTTATGAAAATTGAAAAAATGAATTTTACGTTCTTCAGGCACTTTTTTGATTAGAATGCAATAGCGTTAGAGAATTTTTGAAGAAATTTTCGAAATTCGAGGTAGGACATAAAGTTGTATTTTTTATATGGAACATATAGTTGGCTGTGATATCATTAAAAGAGGATTTTTTGCCATTTCAATGATATATATCATGTGGGATCTTTTCGTTCATTTTCGCTGTATTATAGCAAGAAATTAACATTTTCCATTGATTTTCATCATTTCATTGCTTTTCGTTAGTAGGCGTGTGTCATTCAACATACATGAATCTGTCAGTAGGTTTATAAATAGTATCAATAGTTTAAGTTGATTATTTGATTGCTGCTTCACCTTAAAATTATAAATTTGAGAAACCGAAAGCCGATAGCCAAATTTGGTTTTCACCATCATCCTCTTCTCGAAAAACAGATCGAGGATTTGCGAAATTTGCCCACCCTGTACATACATATTATCTAATATATTTAAATTTCATTTACCCATCAGTAATGCGTTAGGTATAAGTTTAGGTTGTTAAAACAGGAAAAGATTATTTTACTATGCTAGACATATTGCTACTTAATAGCGAAAAAGTACAGGTTGTTGCATCTTTATGTTAAGTATATATTGCTATTCCTATCCGACACATTATATTCCCTATGAGTCCGATGATTTAGGGCAAAAATCCAATACGTATGCAAAATGAAAAAGTTCAATAGCAAGTAAAAAATTGTAAAATGCATACCTACATAGCTATAACGGAGTAAGATAGATATCGATAATTTCTAAAATAAAAAAAAAACTAACTGTTAAAGATTTCGAGTTATATGTATCCATTGACAGGTGGAAGATGTACACACTGTATAGTATATTAGTAGTCACAGGATCACGGTTCATGCATACTAATCACGACACGCGTTACAAAATGTCACTTTTCTTTACTTAGAGAAAGCGATACGATCGGATACATATACATATGTATACATGCAGATATGTGTAGTGTATCCTCCTAAAAACAAAATACGTATATTTTATATAAGTACGTATGTACAACATATTTACATACATAATATACTCTTTGACACACACACAAAACACATATTGAGTAAAAACGCGAGGAATTAGTTTTCTCGTTAATAATGTTGAAATTGTCATCGGATTTTGTCCCTGTCCTTTATGTACAATCGTCGAAGTAAGCACGAAAAAATGTGCGGACAATGTATTCA
The DNA here is from genome assembly GCA_023690525.1 of Holotrichia oblita. Lineage (NCBI taxonomy): Eukaryota > Metazoa > Arthropoda > Insecta > Coleoptera > Scarabaeidae > Holotrichia > Holotrichia oblita. Next base: position 194,924,783 of record CM043017.1, read on the forward strand.
AGTTGTGCTACAATATACATAATACGTATGGTTAAATTGCGGTTTATTCTTTTCTTGAAAAAAACTTTTTTGTCCAGGAGCAGAAACTAACCTCACGTATACATAATGGTTGGTTTTTCATTGTCCAGCCTAGAGGAAAATATTTTTTATCTCGAGATGGTCTACCATATTGCATCATTACTAATCTTTTATAGCTTACTGATTTTCAATAACTGGATATGATTCTAAATAAATTTTTCTTTATAACGATATATACCTAACAAGTAAATTATAGTAGTCGACTGTGATGTTCTATTGTTTATATGTATCTGTAAATATTTGACAATAAAACAGTTTAGAAATGGTTGATAGTGATAAAGCCTTTTAAATTACATTTAGTCCAAACATTACATGCTAACGATCCCGACAATAGAATAATATTTTGTGAATGTCTCGTGAATGTAGGAAGAAAATATTTAAATAACATCATTTGGACTGATGAATCAAATTTTCACATAAATGGTATTTTTAATAAAAAGAATACGCATTAGTGGGACGATGTAAACCATAACGTTATTGTTGAACAATGAAATTTTGAGGCCATATTTTTGGAACGATGGACCGATATTTATTATTTTATTAGCTTTAAGACAAAACTTGTGGTTCCAACATGACGGTGCCCCACCTCATAATGGAGCTGTAGTAATAAATTACCTACAAATCTTTCAATTCTTAAAATATTTCCACTTATAGGTCAATAAAACAACAATTAATTAAATACCAATTTATTCCACAACATATAATATTATGTTTTCGCTAATAAGATTTCTTTGGTGGAAGAAATTGACATTTAATATGTGTCAAAATACTACTTAATATACAGGATCGGGCAAAAAGAGCGGAACACCGAATTTATGGCTTAACTAGTGCTTTTTCGTAAATTTAACCTTGATTAAAGTTTTTGTATATTTTATGTATTATTGGTGTTTGCAGATTTTCTGTTTTTGTCACATTTTTGGAGATATGACGTCACCGGATAGTTTTTTAAATGAATCACCCTGTATTTATATTTTTTTTTGGGTAGATATTTTTTCCTGAATTCATTAATACCAGGTTTAGTGGGTCTCTGACTTATGGTTTCATAAGAAAAAAATAAAATATAATGGCATCTAAATATTTATTTAATAAAAATCGAACAACAATTAGTGAAAATTCTATTCATTAAAGCGTCCATTAACTTTAACTAATGATTATGCAATTCATTTCTCGCTTAAAATATACGAAAACTTTAATTTAGGTTAAATTTTCGAAAAATGCTAGTTAAGCCATAAATTCGGTGTTCCATTCTTTTGCCCGACCCTGTATATACATATACAGGGTCGGGCAAAAAGAGTATATTTTAAGCTTTTCTTCTGCTTCTAGAAGCACATTTAATTTCACACATTTGAGGTCTACCTTGCCGTGGTCGATCTTTTACGGATTCAGTTTCGGTAAACTTTTTCAACTAGTTTTGTCACCGTAGACCTGGCAATTGGAGGTCTATCAGGATGTTCATGGTTAAACAATTCGCATGCTTCTGCATGCGTTCTTTGTCTGTCCCCATACCCAACCATAATTAAAATTTCGACTCTTTCTCGCTCAGATAAATGGCATTTTTTATATTAGCGAAAATGAACAATTTTTACGCAATGTCTAACAAATTTAACGTCAAAAATAGAAGTAAATAATTCAATAACGTTGTCGACATAGAAACAATTTCAAAATATTAGTGTTCTACATAATTTGTATAAAAAGAAAAAGAATGTCATAAAGAAATATCTTGCAAAAAAGTGCGTATTTTTGTTTTTGTACATTTTTTGCATAGTAACATGAGTACATGTGCTTTTTTACGATCCGCTTTGTTTGTTGGTTGTTTTTTCTGTTGTTTTGATCTGGAGCGAATAACGCAGATTACTATTGATCGCAAAGCGTTTACACTCGGCTGCGACAGTGCCAGTTGGTTGGTGGGGTCCATTTTGAAAATTTACGTTAACTGTTACAATAAATTTAACTTCAGATGTATTTTTTTTAATATAATTTTAATTTTGTACAAAAATAAAATTTTCTTATTTTTTTCTAAATTTATATTATTTTAAAAAAAAAATTGTGATGCAACATAGCAATTGTTTTATATCACTATTTGGAGGATATAAAGATCTACCAAAAACGATAAAAAATAATATGGTTGCCATTTAAAAAAAGGGTTGATGACGTCATCACTCTAAAAACCAATGACGTCATAGAAAAAAATTGTATGTCAAAAGATGACGTTTAAAAAAGAAAATTTACCTGTCCGAGCGTTTTTCCTAAAAATGTAAAATAATACGGTTATAAGCTTGGTTCCAAACTTTATGACCACACTGTATATATATATATATTGACATACAAGTAGAAATATTTCAGGAATTGAAAGATAAGTACAAGAAGGTGACAAAGTACATAGATATATTAATTATATACAAAATGAATTTGGTCAAAACTGGATTGGCAACAGAGTACCAATTTTGTGGCTTGCCAGACCGCCTGATTTATAAATTCCTGATTTTTTTGTATGAGATTTTTGAACAACCAAGTTTATAATACTCCTCCTACTCATAAATCTTTAGGAACTGAAGAATAAAATTATTGCAAGAATAAAATTGTTTGCTAATTGTACTTGCGATGCTGCAAACGCCAGGATGAACATAATTATGCGA
>CM043018.1:0-19748 GCA_023690525.1 Holotrichia oblita
TGTTCTTGTAGCGGTCTTTTAAATGTACAGAATGAAGAACTGATACTGAGGTGAATCTGTTACTACGATGGAGAAAGACTGGCTTTTGACTTTATTTCGAAAAATCAATAAACAATTTTCATTCATTGACATCATATTTGATATGGAACATATTTAACAGTACAGGGACATCAATGCAGAACACTAGTTCATCCTCTTGAGAAAAATATGGAAGAAAAATTGCCTCGTTTTTTTCTCTACTATGAAAATAATGTACTTGATGCCAATTCTTCAATAGAGACAAAGCCATTTCTTTTATTCCTAGACGAAAAAATATATTTTTTCACCTAGAAAACGAGGAAGAAAGAAGCACGATTACAACGCTCTCCCAAAACGCGACGTTACGTGAACTACAACGTAGAAATTTAACTTTACCACGTTTCCTATCAGGAATCTTGTGACATGGTCATATCAAAAAGGGTTCATGTAGTAGGTTTTTTGATAGATTTACCTGATTTGTCAATATGCACGCAATGAAACAAAAATTGTACAGATGATGACAAATTGTAAAGAATTTGACCTCACTAAAGATGAAGATTTCTTAAACAGAATTAAAACTGTGGATGAAATTTGGGTACATTCGTTTGAGGACCTCTTCCACGAAACAAAAAGTCCATTTAATTGGCTTATAAGGCTTCTCACCACGCTGGTGATCTTTATTCCAGAACACAGTAGCCATGATCTTTTGAATATCATTTTGGTACCCTCAACTTCTGGCGGTGGCTGACCAGAAAGCTGCAATTCGAAAGCTGAATTTTGGTCTGTAATGGTACATAGTAGATCCAAGTCTCATCGTTTGATTCAATAAATCATCCCATTCGACACCATGCTCGTCTAAAATCGATTGAGCATCATCAACTTTTTCCATGTTTTGCTCATTAGATAGCAAATTTGGGCAATCTACTTTGCTAAGACCTTTCTTGAATTTAAAAACGCGTTTTGCTAATGTGTTGTAGGCATCCTTGACTTGCCGAGTTCAGCAGAAAGTAGGGCCAGTCATGTTTTAGGATTCCTCACTAGACAGTCGGTGGTTGGTCGACTTGGAGGTCGTCCTTCTCTTATCTGCGTGGTAATTTCTCTACCACTTAGTTTGAAATAATGATATCATTTCGAAATAATTCAACCTGTATTATGTTCCAACTAATATGACAATCATAATTTTTACAAACTAAACCAAAATAAAATTTAGAAATGGGAATTTTCTAATTTATAAAGCTCATAAACTAAGATTACAACGAAACAATGAAAATGAGCTGACTGTTTTAAAGCCACTTAACTTTATTACGTTGTGGTGAATTCTTGTTAAGTCGGCCATACGAACACCGTAAAAATGAAAAATAATCACCTTTCTCGCGTTTCTATTCAGACCCGGATATATGAAGAGCCTGTGCTCAATACAACCTTATTATTTAATTGCCCCCTTTATTAAAAGTTAAGTGCGTTTTAATCAAGCGTGGAGCCTTTTATAATTGCGATTTATTATGCTTTAAAAAGGGGCTTTTTAATTTATGAATATTAAGAAATTTCTTCGCTGTTTAAATTAAGATTTAAAAGTTTTTTAAAATTAAAAAATTGCAACAACTTTTCCCAATATTCCCGAATATATTTTCTTGCCGAGGCAAGACACCTTATCAGTATTTTTAAAGGAAGTACAGCGTCACGAAATTCTCCTATCATTTCCTGGCGAGAAATTTATCAATAATTGAAAATCTCGCGATGTAAGGTATGGAGTGAGTCGAAGCGATGCACGTTTCAACGGAATTACCAAGCCCAGATGGCGCTACGCGCTTCTCGTATCGATTCGAAAGTGTTTCTGTTGCGTTTACCGTTCGATAAAAAAAAACTCCCATATTAATCAGCGGTTATATATTACAAACACAAACACTAATCAGATAATTCCTTCTTCGGTAAGAATTCCTGCATTCCTGTAAATTTTACTCCAACCTACATTACCTTTTATCACGTTGGAAAATCGTCCATTTTACTAACCCATCTTACGTTAACATCTCCGTTCTTAATAAGACTGTTGAAAAGATTCGCCGACCTTCGCAGAATGGAGCTGCGCTATTAGGACGTAACATTAAAAGTGAAAAGTTTTATCTCGACCTGACGAAGGTAGAGCAATAAGGAAGAGAATTGTTCCCTACAAATGACACCGATTAAGTCATTTGTACCTACTACGTGTGGGGTTCTGTTCTTTCTACAGCTTCCTTCTTCGTATTTTATTCTTGTTGCTAAGGGAGAAGACCTGATAGTCAATTTTTAATCATTTAAAGTTCCTTACGGAAATTGTGCAAATGCTGGTTTGCCAAAACGTGTTTGTAGGAGATCAATACATATACAGGTGGCGTGATAATGACGTTAAACAATGGTTGGGAGATTTCAGTTTTGGAAAGCGAGGAAGAAACCAGTAGAGTAGGATATATCATGGAGTATAGTGCTGAAATTAAGAGTCAAGTTGCATGTAGCCTTTGCAGCAAACCTAATAAAATCAGAGAGCAACGCATGTTTTGCCGATTCCTTTGTGTTTGCCGTTGATTGGATTTAGTAACAAGATTCCTGTTAAGTTCTAAAACACTTGGTCGTGACCACCACCTAGTGAGGTTGGTCAAAATGTCGTAGTCAAAGTTCCTGATATTGTCAGAGGAGGAGTTGCTAATAAATCCAACTTGTATAAGTTGGGAATTAAAGATGGAGTATTGCAAAAACTTTATAATCGAAATCAGACACAAACTCTAATTTTGTGTCACTGAGACGTCTTTGGGTCGCTACCCCATTGAGGGAAAGACAATTCTGGCGGAGATTACGCTCCGAGGGACAGCTGACTGGGAGGAGTTCTTCTCCAACTGGATCTCTGATGGTTGAGGATGAAATTGAGAAGGTTTCGAGGTTCGGTTCACATTTCTGGATCTGGGCAGAACCCACCACTCTAATTATGAGAATCGGAAGAATCCCAACACCAAAACCCCATATTACGGGATAAGAAACTATACCTCTTGTTTGTTTGGTTTTATAAATTTTAATCCTTATTTTACTCTTCTACTGATGACGGTTACAAATTATTAAATTAAATTCTATTGTACAAGGTCCCGCACAATTGGAGATTAAAGGGTTTAGTGGCAAAAGTTTGTCTATTACCTACAGAAACAGAAGCGGAGATTCGGGAAAGGATTGACCATCTATTGCCCATCATTGATTTTGATTAACCACCTTTCGTTTAATCTACAATCTGTACAGACATATTTAGGAGTCTCGTGATAAAAAAAGTATGTTTGACCACCTCTTATATTTCAAAATTTCGACCACCACATGATGTTAGTGAAAACACCAAAACAGTCACAAAAAATCATCAAAGAAACGTCTTAATGACCATACCACTTCGAAATTAGATATCAAGGAATTTCAGGAAAAGTTATTGTCTCATGCCTCTACATTAAAAAAAAAATTGGAAAATCATCATTTGGCTACATTTGGTTAATTTTTATCCAACCTTGAAGATATATACAGCAGTGTCCGGTTATAACAAACTTGGAACGGACCGTCGAAAACAGTTCGGTTCAGTAAACTGCGTGCCTATCACCGCAGTCACTCGTCGTGGACACGCTGTATAAGCTGTATTTTGACAGCTAAAACTTGTGTAAAACCAGCAAAATGTCATAATTATGACAGTTTGACAGGTTTTAGCTGTCAAAATACAGCTTATACAGCGTGTCCACGACGAGTGACTGCGGTGATAAGCACACAGTTTACCTACTTTCGTTTTTTTTTTAAATCTAATACAGCGTTAACATCACTCATTTTTATAATTCACGGCGCCGGTAAACGTATGGCATGGTTAGAAACTCGATGTTGACTGTCGACTGCTGGACTTTCTGGGGAAGTCGCTTATTTTATCGTGAAGACTTCATTACAATAAAAAACTTCTGAAATTTAATAGATAAAATGCGGTTCGCTTTATCCGAAAGATCGTTTCATACGGGTTCGTTATATTAGGTAAAAATTAACACTATTTTTACGGAGCTTTGGTGTGTACCTTAGAGGTTGGTTCGTTATAACCGCGAGTCCGTTTTAACCAGGTTGTATAACAAAGTTTATCGCATTTTTTATAAACTTTGGGGGGAGGGGGTGGTAAGCCGCTGAGAATGATACGACTTGTTGTTTCATATCTTTAGACCACAAGAAAAAATACAAATCGTCACTCTATCACCAACCAGTTCATTTTTATCCGACCTTGAAGTTAAACATAACAGCATTTTTAATTTTGAACCCCAATTCGACGAAGACTTTTCAACTGAAGACGAAGATGAGTAGCACATCTTGAGTGGTCCACGCGGTCCACGAGGTAACCAGATCGTCACGTCTTTAGTATCGGTTGGTTTTTAGGAAAAGTATTATATCTCAGGGATCTTTTTAGAACCTCACCAGTTGTTATCGAGCCAACGACCACCATCCAAGAGAATATCAAGAACACCGCTCAAGATGCCATGCCAAAGATCAACCAAGAAAGCCTGCAAGCTGCATTGAGATCTACTACAGAACAAGCAACGGTGACCACCCCACTTACATTGGGTTAAGCCCCTACTAAGTCTTCCATACCACTATCTATGGAAGGGGTCACTGAAGCGTGTCAAACTATCGCGAAATTTTTCTTTTTTCTTGACCATAAGTATTTTGTCAACCTCTCACCTTTTGGCGATGCAAACATGGACGGCGTTAACTTCCAACAAGATAATGCAACCTATCACAAAGCTGCCCACACAAATGCTTGGTTTAGGGAAAATTACAACTCCTGGACTAGCCTGCTCTGAATCGCCGGATCTGAACCCCATCGAACGTCTAAGGGATTTAAAAAGCGAAAAGTCAGGCGTTATAATACAATCAATTAAAAAGAAAACGAGTTAAAGGATCGTTTGCGTCTAGAATGGAACGCTATGTCCAGAAGTCTCGAAGAATGTAAGAAACTTGTGAGCTCTCGACCCAAAAGAATTACTGCTGTAATTGGGCCAACTAAATATTGGCGTCTTCTTAATAATAAATATTATAAATCTGTGCAAGTTGATTTAATTCATTTCAATTTAATATTCTTCAAAAGACTCAAAGTTAACATGGGTGTTCAATACTTATGGCCAAGGCTGTAGGTGTTAGTTGAAGGATGTTCTTCTTGCTGCAGCAGATTACAATCCAAGACTTGGTAGACGGTCAATTGCTTGTTAATCCCCGAAATATAATTTCTATATTTCTATAATATTCTTTTGTTTTTTAGGGTTTAGATTTATTGACCGTCAGTAAAAATATCCCATAGACGTCCTGACGAGTCGTCATATGGCGAAACGCACGAATTATACTTCTGCGTATGATATTTTTTTAATTTCTTTTTTACTTGATTTTCCTTATTGTCGTCCTTTATTCTACACACAATTAGTTCCGTCCGTACTCTCGATTGGCAGCCTTCCCTATTATCCTCAAAAAATGACAAGTTGTTTATGATCCGGGAGTAATAGGCGGGCCCGCTGAGACGGCGACGCCGACGTTTCACCCTAGATTTTTCGTTAATTACGCTGTACGACAGATTTAGGGGAATTTAGGATAAAATACCTATATTAGTTTGTAGTTCCTCTTGTCAACTTCAAAGTAATACAAGAACTATCGCTATTATTTGAATGACGCACCTACATAATTCAATTCCGAAAGATTACTTCATTATCCAGAGGTGATAAATTAAATTGTTTCTTCTTTAGCGTGAAGAGAGAGAATAAACACCGTCGCATTATAAATTATAAACGAAGGGCTGTATCCGCATTTCACATACGACAAAAAGCGTTACATCTTCGTTAATATATGGTACTGTATTAATAAAGCTTCTCGCTGGCAGGGGTATTCGAACGTTGGTACAATTATCAACGTTTCTCCCATTCGCACGTGTGTACATTTCCGCCTTAAAAACTTTTAATTATACTATCTGTTGTGCACGGACGCGATACCGATGGTAATATATTCGTTTGACGTGGAATTTTGTTGACGGTTTTGTTTTGAATCGTTTTGCATTTCAAATGTGAACGCAGCTTGCGTCGCTGATATATGTACTGATACGAGTTTAGAAAAAAATAAATAAAGTAATACAGTGTAGTAAAAAGGATTAGATTCTGAATTTATTTTTTTATTTACGAAAGAGAGATTTATTTCGATGTTTTGAATATATGTAATTCAATTTTACTTTAAATAACATTGTTGACCACACTTCTTAAGTGTGTTCACTTTCGCAGGACAATAAACAACTGTGTTTTGTTTCTTTGAGGTGCAACATATTGCAAAGAACATTTTTTCTTCTTTCTTTTTCCTTTTTGACAATAAGTCAGTCTTTCTTTGTAGTAGGTAAACTGTGTGCCTATCAGCGCAGTCACTCGTCGTGGATACGCTGTATAAGCTGTATTTTGACAGCTAAAACCTGTCAAACTGTCATAATTGTGACAATTTACTGGTTTTACACAGGTTTTAGCTGTATAAGCTGTATTTTGACAGCTAAAACCTGTCAAACTGTCATAATTATGACAATTTACTGGTTTTACACAGGTTTTAGCTGTATAAGCTGTATTTTGACAGCTAAAACCTGTTAAACTGTCATAATTATGACAATTTACTGGTTTTACACAGGTTTTAGCTGTCAAAATACAGCTTATACAGCGTGTCCACGACGAGTGACTGCGCTGATAGGCACACAGTTTACCTACTCTTTGTTCATAGGATTCGCATTATTATTAGGTAGTACTTTCACTAACCAGACTTATTCATCTTTGAGTGAAATTAAGTTTCTTTAATGTCTTATTGCGATTCGTCATTTTCTTCTTTGTCTTTTTCATAATTATCTCCAGTCTCCTTGCAACCATTTTTGTTGCTATAAACTTGTACATTCTTATCGTCTTCTCTTTGAACCCATTTATAACAAATGACTAACAATAGTTTGCATTTTGGATCAAATTTTTCATGTAGCAGTGATTTTATTAATATAGATTAATATATAATCAAATTTTATATATTTAAATTGATAAAAGGAAATACATACAACACTAACCTTGTCTTTGTTATAACTATTATATAAAACACCCACTTCTTGCTTCTTTCCTCTTATCTGTGTTTGTTTCTTTCTTTTTTTCTTTTCCTCTTTCTGCTTCTTTCCTCTTCTGTATTCCTTTCTTTATTCCTTTCTTTTTCTCTTCTGCGATCTCCTTCTCTTCTATCTCCTTCAATATGTTTCCTTCTTTTCGTTCGCTGTTTCTTATTGTTCTTTTTCCTAATTTCAAATTTTATTTAAAGAGAATACCTCTTAACAAAAACTGCAATTTAATTTTTCTCCGTCATCTTCTCATTTTTTTTCATACTTGATTTTTTATTATACAAAAAATTAATATGTCCTTCCAAATTATATAGATATATAACTGACGTTTTTAATCTCACTTAGTATTTCCCCTTATCAATAAATCCCAACATTAACAATAAAACAGATAATATTAATATAATACAGTATAATAATAGACTGCTGCCAAGATCGCCTCATTAAAAAAGATAAATTTCGAGCAATTTCCCAGATCTTACTGCAGGTGTAATTAACCTATATTTCATTTCCAAAATTTGGGCTTTGGTATTATCGAACACAATTCCTAAGTAACACAAGTCATTGAATCATCATCAATAAAAAGAATAAAAGAATCGAACAAAATTCCAAAAGTTCCAAAATGGCGAGTCCAAGTAGCAGTAGTAGTATTCTAGCTAATTCTAACTCAAGGACATGAAACTGTTAGAGTTACTCTAATATTTTTCAACGAAATTCTTGAACGATGTAAAGGCTGATTTGCCACACATTGACATCATTTACTGATCGTGGATAGTTGAATTGTAAAAAAAGCAATCAGATTTGAAAACCATCAGTGAGACTTGTTCTACTCTACTTTCTTAAATAAACTGAAATACAAACAGATATCAACTACCTACAATTGGTACAATTTCAATTCTACATCTTTCTACATTAATTTCATCCGAAGATCCCGACTCCAGGTATCATGCAAATGCTGCTCCGTTTCATCATTACTCGTAACAATCGTCCTCTTCTTTTCGCATCTTCATTTAACAATCTTGGAATGAATTTGATGAATACGAGAAATAAAATTGGCCCAAGCACTGATCCCTGTGGAATACCTATACAAAAAAACTTACTGCACAACCTTCAATAGTGACGTTTGTAACATCATTTACCACATACCACTCCAACTTCTACAACAGGATGAGTCGATAGTTAAGGCCATCTTGATTACCCTTTTGACACCCATCTGAAGTTTTGTGTAAAAAATACCAGATTCTACTGCAAGACTGAATTTCAGGAACTTTGGGATGTGGTTAAACGCTGAAAATGATGCGAGTTCTTGTCTCATGTCTCTACATTAAAAAAAGTTGGAAAATCATCATTTGGCTATGGCATCGGTTGATTTTTATCCGACCTTGAAGTTACATACATCAAAGTTTTCAAAGTTCATTGCGTTTTTCAGAAACTTTAGGAGGTGGTAAACCATTTACAGCATTTACCGCATACCGCTTCTACGATAGGATGGGTCGATAGTTAAGGTCATCTTTGATAAGCTTTTTGAAAGCCATCTTAAGTTTTGTGTAAAAAATACCAGATTCTAGTGAAAGACAAATACACCAAATTCTCAGTTATAGACGGTAGTGAGCTTTTCAAAAGAACACAGGTGGCCATGCTCTTCCAGTAGTAGTTAGCTACTGTTGCAACCATCCATTTTCTGTCCAAGAACATAATGTCTTCAAATAAAATCTTTCATCATATTCGAATAAAGTTTTGGATTACCTCCCTGAAAGAGAAACCGGTAGGACATTCTTCAAAATCTGAGTCTTTGGGGGCCCACAAAAACGTCTTTCCTTATTTGTGCTAGAAAAAGACGACGAAACTTTGTTGAAAGATACATAACCGTTTTTCTAGATTGATTCATGGCCTTTAGAAATCGTTTAATGAAGTCTAGGTTTATATGAAGAGGAAAGACAAGAACATAGGTACTCATTAGCTATCATTAGCTGATTTAGCCATACTAGCATAAGGAACTGAAACAGAAGGTGTTGTATTTGTATTGTGGAGATGAACTCCTTTTAGGTTGAACCTGAAACTAGGTTAAGGTTAGGTTAAGAGTGGGGTGGCATGCGGGCCTGTTTCACCGCGACCTTTACAGGTCTATTGTGATCCCCTTTACCTTAGAGAACGCTCTCTAGTTTCGCCTTCTTAATCAGACTTATCATTTTTGAGAGCGGCTCTTTTGTGTAGCCGTTGGCTGTGGGGTTCTCTACCCCCAATACTAGAAACCTTGTCCTCGCTAGGCCGTCACAGTGGCACAATACATGAACTGGGGTTTCTTCTTCCTCTTGACAGAATCTGCAGAGAGCATTTTCTGCCAGGCCTATGTTAAACATATGCCTGTTCAGTCTGCAGTGACCGGTCATCAGACTTACTATCATTTTGACAGTCTTCCTGTCTTTACTCAGTAAGTCTTCAGTAAACTTAGGTCTCTGTTCCCTTAGGAACTCCTTAGCCTGTCTTTGTCCTGGCGATCTTACCCACCATTCCTTGGACTTGTTTTGTGACCATTCGTAGATGGACCTCTTAATTTGTGATTTGGTAGTGCCGAAGGAAGGGGCCGCTCCTATGAAAGGCCTTGACGAGCCTCGTCTGGCCAGCTCATCGGCCGCCTCGTTTCCCTTCACTCCCATGTGGCTGGGGACCCAGGCCAAAGTGATTTTCCTTAGGGTGCCCGCCTCATTTAGGGCTCTTACGCAGTCCCAAACCAGCTTTGAGTCAGCACTTGCGGAACTGATAGCTTTAAGTGCTGCTTGGCTGTCAGAGTAAATAGCGACGCTTTTTCCTGGTTCGGCCCAACTGTCTACTTCTCTGACACAGTGGTGAATCGCCGCAACCTCAGCCTGGAAAATTGTCGAGTCCTTGCTGAAGCTCAATGAAAGGGCCTTGCACGGCTTCTTTCTGTAGATACCAGCTCCTACGCCGTGGTCCGTTTTAGAGCCGTCGGTATACCAGCTTGAGTCCGCTCTTACTGGGGGCCATATTCCCAGTCCTTCTTATCTGGTATTATAACCTGATATTTTCTATCTAGGTTAAATTTCTGAACCATGGCGTCGCTTGGCGTCCCCGTTAGGGGCCCCGCCTTGAGTTCATCTAGTAATTTTTGATGTTCTGCACCGTGCGATTTACTTATCGGTGCCTGACTGTGCATGAGTCTGTAAGCTGCAGATCTAGCGCTTCCTTGTATAAAGATTTGTAGCGGTGGCAGGTTTAGAATGACTTCCATTGCGGCTGTGGGGGTCGATCTCATTGCCCCTGTGGCGCACAGACAAGCTAGTCTTTGTACGCCACCCAGCGTTCTGGCCGCCCCCACCTGCCGCACTTTTGGCCACCAAACTATAGCTCCGTATGCTATCATGGGTCTGATTACCCTGGTATATAGCCACAGAGTCATTTTGGGGCTAAGGCCCCAGTTTTTTCCACATAACCTCCTGCACCTGCCCAAGGCAATAGTAGCTTTGTTGGTTATTTTTTGGATATGAGTGTTCCACGTGAGCCTTTGATCCAGCCATACTCCTAGGTATTTCGTCTCTTTGGCCTGTGGTATTCTTTCCCCACCTATTACTAGTGGTTGCAGACCCTCTAACGATCTTTTCTTGTAAACGTGACAACTTGTGTTTTCTGAGCATTGACTACTAGCCGCTCTTGTTTGCACCAGCTGTCCACCGTGTTTAGAGCTCTTTGCATCTGTTCCATCAGAACTTTCGGAAATCGCCCTCTAACGACTATTGTTAGGTCGTCAGCATATCCCAGGCAGTAAAAGCCCTTTCTGGTCAGTTTTAGGATTAGGTCGTCAACGAGAGCGGCCCACAGAAGAGGAGATAGCACCCCACCCTGCGGGCAGCCTCCTCCCGCCTCCGCTTCGATTGTAGCCTCGCCAATCGTGGATGTAATTATCCTTCTTTCCAGGCTGGCTCTTATCCACTGCAGAAGCTTCGGCGCAACTCCTTTTCTCCTTGAAGCCTCGATAATTGAGTTTGTGGTGGCATTGTTAAATGCCCCCTCTATATCCAGGAAAGTCGCTACGGCTATCTCTTTGTCTTCTATAGATTTTGAAATTAGCCTGTTGAGGTCATCTAACGCTGCCTCTGTAGATTTTCCTGGTTGGTAGGCGTACTGTCTGTCACTGAGTGGATGTTCTCTCAGCGCAGTGTCTCTAATATGCCTGTCCACCAACCTTTCAAGAGTTTTGAGTAAGAAGGAGGACAGGCTTATCGGTCTGTATGACTTTGGCGTTTGATCAGATATCTTACCCACCTTAGGTAGGTACACTACCCTGACCTTTTGCCATGCCTTTGGAACCCATCCCCAGGCTATACAAGCTTTGAAGATTTTTGTGAGATGTGGTATCAGTATCTCCATCCCTTTCTGAAGTAGGGCCGGAAATATTCCGTCTGTGCCCGCGGATTTGAATGGTGCAAATCTGCTAATCGCCCATCTAATTCTTGCGGGTCTCGTGATCTCTGTGGCCAGCCTCCAGTCGTCTCGCTTCGGCCTGTTCGGCCTTTGGTCTGGTTCGGCCGGCCCGTGAGTACCCTTCAAGATTTTAGCGGACGGAAAGTGAACCTTTATCAGTTCTTCAATGCTCTCTTTATGAGTGCTTGTGTAGGTTCCATCCGTTCGTTTGATGAAGCCTACTTCGGTCGCAGTACTACCCTCTTTGGCTAAGACTTTGTGGATGCGCGAGCATGCAGGGGTATCTTGCAGCTCCTCACAGAATTTCCTCCACGAGTCTCTTTTCGCCTTACGTATCTCTTTATTGTACTGCGTTAATTTAGTTTTGTATGTCTCCCATGTGTGGTCGGATTTGGCTTTGTTGAATAACCTGCGGACCTCGGCTCGTAATTGCTCTAGGTTCCTATTCCACCACACTGTCTTGGCGCCCTTGTACCGCCTCGTTCTTTCTGGGCAGTTTTCTTTGTATGCTGCTATAATAGCTTCGTGCACTTGGTCTACTGCCAGTTCTAACCCCTCGATTCTTTCCACCGGGGCTGTCCCTCCCTCGAGAGACACCTGGAGGGACGTTAAATATCCTTGCCAGTTTGTCTCCCTAGGGTTTCTGTACTTGGCCTCGGTGAGACTGACGTTCAGGTTGAATCTTATGTGTCGGTGATCCGAACACGAAGGTTCCTCCGATACGTGCCATCTGTTTATGGTATTAACTACCTTGCACGAGCATAGCGTAACATCAAGTACCTCTGCTCGTGCTCTTGTGACAAATGTGGGTTCCCTGCCTATATTGGCTACTTCCAACCCTTCTGAAAATATAAATTGCATAAGTGACTCACCTCGTGCGTTGGTGTTCGTGCTTCCCCATGCCGTATGGTGTGCGTTTGCATCGCATCCTATTATTACATGGAGGCCTCTTTTCTCTCCATATGCGACTAAGCTGCTTAATATGGAGGGTGGGCACTCCTTGTCCTCCCCGGGGAAGTAGGCTGAGCAGACTATCCAGCTTTTAGTCCCTTCCTCGGTCTTGGCAGTAAGGATACCTGTAACCACATCGTCGGTACAGAGGACCGGGATTAGTGTACATGTCACCCTTGAACTGTGGAGTATACAAGCTCTTGGCCTAACTGACCTAGGGTTGTATAATACCTTACCTTGTTGTGGTGTTAGGCCCGCAACTTTCCCTTTTACGAGCCATGGTTCCTGCAGTAGTGCCACATCTAGGCTTTCATTATCGAACCTCCTAACAAGCGTTGCTGATGCAGCTTTTGCATGTTGTAGGTTCGCCTGCAGGACCTGGATCTCCTCTTCATTTTTATGAAGAGGGTTCCTTGTCGGCCGCTCCCCCGGCAGCCTCGTCCTCCTCCATTGGAACAGCCCCCACAGGGGCAGAATACCTTTTGAGGGGCTAATTCCGCTCTCAGAAGACTGGCTTTCCGGGCTGGGGTCGATGGACGGGGTCTCCTCCTCGGTGGCCACTGTGCCTTTCGGGTCGGATGGCTCCTTCTCGCTAGTGGCGCTATCTTCGCCTGTCTGTTCTAGACCTGATTGCCCTTCCTTGACCCGGAATCTTAATTTTCCTAGGCCAAAGTACGGCTGCAGGTCTAGCTTTTGAGCTCCTCCGCCGACTCTCTGTCTGCGGAGAAGGTCCACACTGTTCCTTTGTCCCCTCTGGTGGAGTTCCAAACGGTCCAAAGTTTAGTGTTAAGGCCTCGGTTACTTACCCTTAAACGGCTTAGTACCCTTTCGGCCGGTACCTTTTGTCCCGCTTCATCAGGTACAAAAGCGGTGCAAACCCACGGCCTTGGAATGTCTCCGCCCTCCAAAGCCCTGAGGGCTGCGCCCTCCCAGGGCCTGAGAGCAGGAACAACTTCCTTAAGCCATTGGGCGCTTTCTTCATCGGCACAGGTCACAATAAGGTGGCCCGGACGATGCGTACATCTTACGAAACGGACTTGGGGTCCTTCTTCCGTAATCGTATCGTAGGCAGCCAGTAAGGCGTTCTGGACTGCTCTAAGCTTGTCCGGTTCCAAGTGATTAGCAGGGTAGCCATCGCTGACTACCGCCACTTTCACCGAAGAGACTGCCTCTTTGAAGGTCGAGCCCTCTGTTTTCGGCTTTTTGCTCTTCGGCGCACTCGGTGGGGTGCTACCTTCCGACCGTGGTCGTTTTTCGGTCCCCTCCGGTACTTTGCTTACCCGCTTGGCCTTTCCCGACTCTCGCGGCTTGCTTGCCTTCTTGGCTTGTGGTTGCGCCTTGGTAGCGTCCTCCTGGCCCTTTTGTGCGTGCCGGATGAAGTTGTCTTTGATTACGGCTCTTCTGGCCTCAATGTAATCTTGACCCTGCTTCACCAGTTTTTGCACTTTGGCCCTGGATATTCCCGACAGTCGAGCTGTTCGGATCTCGTCGTCGGACATAAGGTCTACGTCTTCGACGGAGCCAACCTTCAGGTTGGTCTTAGGTAGCTTAGATGGGCCGGGCGTTTCCGCCTTTGGTCCATCTTTAGCGTTTTTTCCTGCTTTTCAGCTTTGGGAAAGGGTTTTTTAATTGTGTTTTTGTTTAGATCTTCTTCCATAGTTGATCCCACGAGTAGCTGGGGAAATATTGGTACGCTCCAGCAGAGCCCCGCATTACTGGAGTAAGGCTATGATCCAATGGGGTGCGCCTGTTGCCCCTTGGTTGGACTAGTTGGAACTGGTCTT
The DNA here is from genome assembly GCA_023690525.1 of Holotrichia oblita. Taxonomy (NCBI): domain Eukaryota; kingdom Metazoa; phylum Arthropoda; class Insecta; order Coleoptera; family Scarabaeidae; genus Holotrichia; species Holotrichia oblita. Next base: position 14,323 of record CM043018.1, read on the forward strand.
CTATCCAGCCACGCATCCTCTCGGCCTAGTCCGCCACCTTAGGATTTAGGTTTGATAATGAGGTTGTCTCCTCTCGGCCCGTGCAATTAAGCCTAGACCCCCGACCCCCGGAGGGGACGGTTTATCGGTCGCATATGTGGTATCTTTCACAATGCGACCGGCGCCGTGTCTCCTGGTGCAGACCTTAGCCACGACACGACAGCTCGGTCAGGAGATTTATTTTCGACCTTTACTGGTCTAGACCGCAGTGTTCTGCTTGCACAGTGGTACCTCGGGTAGGGTGGGGTAGTTATACCCCGCACTGCGGTCGGCAGCAGGAAGAGGCTTTGCCTTAAAGGACTGAGTTGCGCTTAGCCCGCTGCTGGGCTCGTCCACATGTTACCATGTGGACAAGTTCCCCGCCGTTTAGGAAGGGTCCCTCACCACTGAGTTACCTCCATATAAATGATAAGTCTATGCCATTATGAAGACAAGTTGGATTTAATAAGTTGTATAAGGTAGGACTCATGGGAGATAAATTACTAGTGTGGTAACTTCTAAGAGTAGAACTGCTCTAAAGCAGTAGATGCTAAAGAAAGCCATTAAAAGATGGGTTCTTGACTGTAGAACTTATAGAACCATACAAAGTTTCACAATCTTTATTTTGACAACATTTCTTGAGTTTTGAAGAATTCATGACATTTTTTGAACAACGGCAAAGAACAACTATTACGAGATAAATGTTTGTAGACAGTTGAATCGCATTCTTTTGTTTTAAACAGTATAAAAGTGAGTAACCAGAGAGACAGCGGAAGAAAATGTGTAATAACTGGTTGCTGAAATATCATCAATATAGAGAACAATAAAAGATTCTACAAAAGTAATTGTAAATTACGTTGGTAGTATTGCAGATTATAATAAAAACAGTGATTATAATATTATCAGAAAATTGAAGGGGTGGTGGATGAAACTTTTTTATTACGTGGTCGACAATAATTGGTTGTGGATGTCTACATTTTGTCTAAATCGCGAAAAAAGCACTTCCAAAATGAGTCACTTTTAGATCTATTTTCGTTGAAAATATAACTGACAATTTTTGTACATAAAGAGTCACTGCAGGGTGTCTTGTATAATCAAACAAAAAAATTGAGAAAATTGATGGCACAGCAATACCTGTACAAAACCCAACACGTTTACAAAACTTAGAATTTCACATGCCTAAAAGAACCACATCCGAAAAGAGCGTTTGGTATAGCTTAATTGAGCTGACAAAATAAAAGCATACTTTTGACATATTTTGCTCCATTCCACATTAAATAATGTTCGAAGGAATATTTTCATTATTTTCTTTTTTTTTTGTAATAAGATAATATAAAATAAATACTGACGTAGAAGAGGAAGAAATATTTTATAAACAACGTTTAATAATCCCTCTATATTCTGGACACTTGCATCTTGTATGCCTGTTTTATTATATTTTAAAGTATTCAATATAAAGAATGCTACGTCTGTCATCCGTTCAAACCAACTGCCAAAGAACTTGTTTCAGTCATCAGCTAGGACAGTCGAAATGGGCATTTTGAAATAAATTATTGGTCATTATTGGTCAGATATTGAAGCCGCAAACGGTTGTAAATATAAAGCAAAATAAGAAGTAATAAAATAAAGAAAATAAAAATAAATAAATAAAAACAAACTACAGTTTATTCCCATATTGATGGGAATGTCAAAATATAGAGAGTGTTGTCGAAACTACATAGAGGATAATCTAATAATTTCAAGGTTTGCTATTTTTGAGGTCTTACTAGCATTGTTGGTGTAAGGCTTCTGGAAAAGCAATGGCTTACACTTTTATAGCTCCAATTATTGTGAACTAGTTTCTACTCTCTTCAACTTCTTTGAGTAATTGCTACATTTTCCGAACCTGTATTTGAATCATCTTTGATACTGGTACGTTTAGGTTATAGTTCGGAATACTAACACGAAATTGTCGATTGAGGTAACGCTTTAGCATTGAAAGTTGTAAAAAGTATTTACTGCTTAAAAAAATCAAACCAGTGAAGCTGCTACATAGTTCAGTATTTGCCTTTATTGTCACTCGTGTGTTTCAAACGAGGCCAAGAATATTATCCTCTTTTCTACTAATAATTTTAGAAAGATACATGTTTGTTTAAAATTACAAATTAAACAATACTTCCATATGGATACTCTTCCACTTACGTTATACAAATTGTACTTTAACCCTTCTAATAGTTTGATAAAACAGCGGAAGCGAAAAGATACGCGTTTCCCTTCTATTTGATTATCCGAGGAGCTGAAACATCAATACTTCAATGTGGTCAGTGTAATTAAGGAAGCTGCTAATGACTCTCCATTCCCTAAAATTTGCTAAACCCTTCTCAAGTGTTAGGGTTAGGACCGTTCGCTCTGTACTAACGGTCTCTACACAGCTAACGTTGGATATTGATTCAGAAAATGTCTTGTATTTATTTTACGGCCTAGTACAGTTTCGAGTTTGCTGTTGATTTCACAGGCTCCTACAGTTTACCGTTACATTTGCAGAATATGCCGGTAATATCTTGCCGGAAACTGAGAAGGTACCTATTTGGAATTAATCGTAGGTAAATTTTTTAGTTAGAATACTGTGTTGGTTGCATGCTTAGTAATATATTTAATATTACCAATAACGTAAAATATGTTTAGTGTTTAATTGTTTTATTTGTTCAATTGTTAGAATGAATATTTGATAAAATCCTTTGTTTTGGCTTTGATGCCGTGCATTTAAATTTTAGTATAGCAAGAAAAATCATTAACATTTTGTTTGGTAATTTATAAATTGAAAATTGTTATAAAAATGGGAGCTTAATGAAGGTTTCATCTTTTAAGCACAAGTCAAAACTTGATTTTAAAATGATATCTGTACCTTTTTACAGGTACGCACTAATCATATCAATCTAGTAGACGCAAGGGTACCTGGAACCATAGAGTAATTCCAGGAGTTGCGATGAAATTAGGTCCTGCATTTGGAGGATCGCTGATGAGATTGGGTACATTGCAACCAGCTGGTCCGGTTCTAATGCTTGATCTGTTTTCAGGGTGATTTTCAACAATATACTACGAGCGTCTATTACAGGCATTTTTTGTGGCATTTATTGACGTTTTCGTATTATGATAACCCGTATATGGAATCACCATTACTCTGCTAGTAAATCGAGACATCTAACGGGACTGACAATTCACGACTTGTCCAAGCTGTAGGTACCTGCTGTTACCGACCTGTCTCGTGTAATGTCCGACTTTGCCCATTAGAGGGCATGGGTTGGAATTAGTTCATGGTTGCAGGTATTATACTATTAAGTGACGAGTTGCGATGAAATGCATTTTGAGAATAGCTTTCGCAGTCGCTAGATTTATTTTTACATTTAAGCCTTTCTAGTTTATTTTATTTTGGTTTTCTTTAATTTCCGGGGGCAACTTTTGAAATTTCCTTTAATGGGGTATTAAGAAATGACCTTTTCTGTTAGCTGGTAGATCAATCGGAATCTAATTCTCCGAGAAAAATGTCACCGTCCTTCCGGACGTTTAACCTCGGCTCCTATCGTTCCGCCACAGTGATAGGCAGCCACTTAACCTCTGCGGCTATCGATCCATTTATGATGATAAATAATAATAAATAAATACAATTTTTCTCTAAATAATGTTGATTTTGTTTATTTTATTTATTGCACAAATGTTAATTATATGGTTATTTCATACAAATATTATCATTACATTTTTCTATTGTCTGGAGTTCCTCAACTCTCTGCTTTTGGATTTTATCCTTTTACTGAATACAAAGTATGATAATTAAATTGGTAGTTATTTTGCTTCGTTAACTTCTCTAAAACTATTCGACTTTTGATTATATTCTTTCACCTACTTTCCCGATAATTAGCAGTAGAGCTACCGCTATACCATTTAAAAGACCTATCTCCGAATAAATTCCCCATCAAAGCAATACCGAAATAAAAGGGAAGAAAAGGAATCTTTGATCTCCCCTTGACAACGACAGAAGGACCGCGTCTACCGCGCGTATCGAAAAATTTTCATCAGCAAACTAAAAATTAACAACCGAGCGTCACCTCAGCGCAACAAAGTGTATAGTATAAGTGAGTAGAAGGAAAGAGGAGGCAGCAGCAGTAACAGAATGCCGCGTTCTACGACATATATACGTATATACGACACGGGAAATAGAAAGGGCTCGAGACAGAGAAAGGGTGATAAGGGGGTGAAGACCGAAAGGCTCCTCCGGTCTACCGTGTAGCGAGAATGAGTGTCTGTGTTTGTCAGGGTGATGCGGGGTTTTAGGGGGAGGGCGGCAGTACGGAGACGAAACTCAGGCCAACTTAGTCCGTCCAAGTGTCATTACAAGCAGCGGCCATTGCTGGACCCCGCCGATCCCCTACCCACCCCCGCCCTACCGAGGGTGAAACAAAAGACGGAATAATCCATAGGGGTGCTGACCAATGGCGTGCATGCTGCTTCTATAGACCTCTGCTCTCTACCTTCTTCTGCTACTGTGACTAAGACTATGCCATGCTATTATATAGCTATTACTCGTCTTTAGAGATACCGAGGATTATTTTTCGATAAATTTTTTGGAGATTTATTTTAATAATTTAATGTCTAATTAATTAAAATACTGACAAAGAAATACAGGGAAGTGTCCTTCACCGATTTAAATAAAACTTGGTGAGTTTGTAGACTGATGCAATGTAAGAACAACAGTAACTGTCATAGATGCTAAATCGCCCGTTTTCGAGGGTGGGGGCGACCAAGAGCCAACGCTACCTTTAATACCTCCAAAACTATAAGACATATAACAAGAAGTTAAGACAAATATATAACGGTTTTATAAATGCTAAAGGATAGCGACAATAGTTTGCCAGGCATAGTTTTTGTTTTCCAGAAACAACCCTCACCCTCCGTATTTTTGTTTAATTTTTATTTGCTGGAAAAAATACACCAAGTTATGCAGAATTCACACATATACAGTGTGTAAAAGCCAAATAGAATAAATTAATTATTGCGGTTACTGTACATATTTATAAAAAATCCCGAAACACATCAAGTTTAAATTATAAATTGACATTCGTCAACATGAAAATGCGATCCCTACCTTCAACCTTCGAATGACAGGTACAACCCCATTTTTTAAATAAGAAGTATAAGCTTGTGATATATCGTTTGAAAGGTCTCTTTATTCTCTATTCAAAAGTGTTAGCGTTTTAAAGCTTGTTGTAACAATTAAGATAGAATAATATAAAACCACGTTGTTAGGTATCGAAATTCGCTACAATGTATGCAAAAAATGAAATGTAATGCAACATGTAAAACCCCAAAAAGAACTATGAATGTCAATAGTAAAAAAAGATGAATAGAACACATACCTTTTTTTGATTGATTTA
>CM043018.1:20248-63594 GCA_023690525.1 Holotrichia oblita
CCCTTATCACCCTTTCTCTGTCTCGAGCCCTTTCTATTTCCCGTGTCGTATATACGTATATATGTCGTAGAACGCGGCATTCTGTTACTGCTGCTGCCTCCTCTTTCCTTCTACTCACTTATACTATACACTTTGTTGCGCTGAGGTGACGCTCGGTTGTTAATTTTTAGTTTGCTGATGAAAATTTTTCGATACGCGCCAGTAGACGCGTCCTTGTCGTTGTCAAAGGGGAGATCAAAGATTCCTTTTCTTCCCTTTTATTTCGGTATTGCTTTGATGGGGAATTTATTCGGAGATAGGTCTTTTAAATGGTATAGCGGTAGCTCTACTGCTAATTATCGGGAAAGTAGGTGAAAGAATATAATCAAAAGTCGAATAGTTTTAGAGAAGTTAACGAAGCAAAATAACTACCAATTTAATTATCATACTTTGTATTCAGTAAAAAGGATAAAATCCAAAAGCAGAGAGTTGAGGAACTCCAGACAATAGAAAAATGTAATGATAATATTTGTATGAAATAACCATATAATTAACATTTGTGCAATAAATAAAATAAACAAAAAATCAACATTATTTAGAGAAAAATTGTATTTATTTATTATTTTTATCATCATAAATGGATCGATAGCCGCAGAGGTTAAGTGGCTGCCTATCACTGTGGCGGAACGATAGGAGCCGAGGTTAAACGTCCGGAAGGACGGTGACATTTTTCTCGGAGAATTAGATTCCGATTGATCTACCAGCTAACAGAAAAGGTCATTTCTTAATACCCCATTAAAGGAAATTTCAAAAGTTGCCCCCGGAAATTAAAGAAAACCAAAATAAAATAAACTAGAAAGGCTTAAATGTAAAAATAAATCTAGCGACTGCGAAAGCTATTCTCAAAATGCATTTCATCGCAACTCGTCACTTAATAGTATAATACCTGCAACCATGAACTAATTCCAACCCATGCCCTCTAATGGGCAAAGTCGGACATTACACGAGACAGGTCGGTAACAGCAGGTACCTACAGCTTGGACAAGTCGTGAATTGTCAGTCCCGTTAGATGTCTCGATTTACTAGCAGAGTAATGGTGATTCCATATACGGGTTATCATAATACGAAAACGTCAATAAATGCCACAAAAATGCCTGTAATAGACGCTCGTAGTATATTGTTGAAAATCACCTGAAAACAGATCAAGCATTAGAACCGGACCAGCTGGTTGCAATGTACCCAATCTCATCAGCGATCCTCCAAATGCAGGACCTAATTTCATCGCAACTCCTGGAATTACTCTATGGTTCCAGGTACCCTTGCGTCTACTAGATTGATATGATTAGTGCGTACCTGTAAAAGGTACAGGTATCATTTTAAAATCAAGTTTTGACTTGTGCTTAAAAGATGAAACCTTCATTGCTCCCATTTTTATAACAATTTTCAATTTATAAATTACCAAACAAAATGTTAATGATTTTTCTTGCTATACTAAAATTTAAATGCACGGCATCAAAGCCAAAACAAAGGATTTTATCAAATATTCATTCTAACAATTGAACAAATAAAACAATTAAACACTAAACATATTTTACGTTATTGGTAATATTAAATATATTACTAAGCATGCAACCAACACAGTATTCTAACTAAAAAAATTTACCTACGATTAATTCCAAATAGGTACCTTCTCAGTTTCCGGCAAGATATTACCGGCATATTCTGCAAATGTAACGGTAAACTGTAGAGCCTGTGAAATCAACAGCAAACTCGAAACTGTACTAGGCCGTAAAATAAATACAAGACATTTTCTGAATCAATATCCAACGTTAGCTGTGTAGAGACCGTTAGTACAGAGCGAACGGTCCTAACCCTAACACTTGAGAAGGGTTTAGCAAATTTTAGGGAATGGAGAGTCATTAGCAGCTTCCTTAATTACACTGACCACATTGAAGTATTGATGTTTCAGCTCCTCGGATAATCAAATAGAAGGGAAACGCGTATCTTTTCGCTTCCGCTGTTTTATCAAACTATTAGAAGGGTTAAAAAGTACAATTTGTATAACGTAAGTGGAAGAGTATCCATATGGAAGTATTGTTTAATTTGTAATTTTAAACAAACATGTATCTTTCTAAAATTATTAGTAGAAAAGAGGATAATATTCTTGGCCTCGTTTGAAACACACGAGTGACAATAAAGGCAAATACTGAACTATGTAGCAGCTTCACTGGTTTGATTTTTTTAAGCAGTAAATACTTTTACAACTTTCAATGCTAAAGCGTTACCTCAATCGACAATTTCGTGTTAGTATTCCGAACTATAACCTAAACGTACCAGTATCAAAGATGATTCAAATACAGGTTCGGAAAATGTAGCAATTACTCAAAGAAGTTGAAGAGAGTAGAAACTAGTTCACAATAATTGGAGCTATAAAAGTGTAAGCCATTGCTTTTCCAGAAGCCTTACACCAACAATGCTAGTAAGACCTCAAAAATAGCAAACCTTGAAATTATTAGATTATCCTCTATGTAGTTTCGACAACACTCTCTATATTTTGACATTCCCATCAATATGGGAATAAACTGTAGTTTGTTTTTATTTATTTATTTTTATTTTCTTTATTTTATTACTTCTTATTTTGCTTTATATTTACAACCGTTTGCGGCTTCAATATCTGACCAATAATGACCAATAATTTATTTCAAAATGCCCATTTCGACTGTCCTAGCTGATGACTGAAACAAGTTCTTTGGCAGTTGGTTTGAACGGATGACAGACGTAGCATTCTTTATATTGAATACTTTAAAATATAATAAAACAGGCATACAAGATGCAAGTGTCCAGAATATAGAGGGATTATTAAACGTTGTTTATAAAATATTTCTTCCTCTTCTACGTCAGTATTTATTTTATATTATCTTATTACAAAAAAAAAAGAAAATAATGAAAATATTCCTTCGAACATTATTTAATGTGGAATGGAGCAAAATATGTCAAAAGTATGCTTTTATTTTGTCAGCTCAATTAAGCTATACCAAACGCTCTTTTCGGATGTGGTTCTTTTAGGCATGTGAAATTCTAAGTTTTGTAAACGTGTTGGGTTTTGTACAGGTATTGCTGTGCCATCAATTTTCTCAATTTTTTTGTTTGATTATACAAGACACCCTGCAGTGACTCTTTATGTACAAAAATTGTCAGTTATATTTTCAACGAAAATAGATCTAAAAGTGACTCATTTTGGAAGTGCTTTTTCGCGATTTAGACAAAATGTAGACATCCACAACCAATTATTGTCGACCACGTAATAAAAAAGTTTCATCCACCACCCCTTCAATTTTCTGATAATATTATAATCACTGTTTTTATTATAATCTGCAATACTACCAACGTAATTTACAATTACTTTTGTAGAATCTTTTATTGTTCTCTATATTGATGATATTTCAGCAACCAGTTATTACACATTTTCTTCCGCTGTCTCTCTGGTTACTCACTTTTATACTGTTTAAAACAAAAGAATGCGATTCAACTGTCTACAAACATTTATCTCGTAATAGTTGTTCTTTGCCGTTGTTCAAAAAATGTCATGAATTCTTCAAAACTCAAGAAATGTTGTCAAAATAAAGATTGTGAAACTTTGTATGGTTCTATAAGTTCTACAGTCAAGAACCCATCTTTTAATGGCTTTCTTTAGCATCTACTGCTTTAGAGCAGTTCTACTCTTAGAAGTTACCACACTAGTAATTTATCTCCCATGAGTCCTACCTTCATTAAGTCAAGTATTCTGGTGGGACAAAACTTGTCGTTAGAAGACCGATGAAATTGTAGGTTAAGTAACTTATTGAAACCCATAATGATCAGTATGCCCAAAAAGCTTCAGTTCTTGAAAGTGTCGCATTTTTCTGACGTGCATATCGATTATAATCTGTGAAAATTGTTCTGAGCGAATCTTTGTCAAAAAGATGTCATGTTCTTGAGGTCATTGAGACTCTTTAATTTTCGATCCATGTGATTGACGTTCAACTAAAGCATCTTCGTCGAATGCCAACCATTTCTAATTTATTGATTTAAGCAGCCGCTTATTAGTTTTTCAAGATTGCGAGTGTAGGCTAAAGTCCGGCACAGCTTCAAGCTTCTTCGTCATTATTAGACTTACTTTCTAGGTATTTAAGCTCCAAGGCTTTTTCTTGATAATAAGTTACTCCATCAAAAGTCGAATCTCCGTAAGAATCATCGCTATCATGATCAGAATGGTTATGAGGTAGCAAAACCTTGGATGTCTAAGATATTTTTTGTGAGCATGATGTATTTTGCCTAGGTATTACTATTACTGGGATTGAGTCATCAGCACCTGAATCTTGTTCAACTTCATGATAATTAGCTGGCTGAGCATCATCCATAATTTCTAGGTTGTGTAAATTTATTTTTGATTTTTTATTTTCTTTACATTATATATTTAATTTGTCAAAAACTACGTGCAAATAATGTGTCACAGTAACACTAAGTCAAGTTTATTTTACTTATTTTGGAATTTATTGCAGACAATAAGCGCACACTACGTAAAAATTATATCACAACAACATTACGAAACGGACTTCGGTTAAAATTCCACCCATTTGGATCACAGATCACATATACAGTTAAACTGGTCAACAATTAGGCCTCAGATCATGTGTGCACAGGTGCATATCTCAACGTGGTCAAAATAGCAACTACGAATCTATCAAGAGTAAATAGTAATTTCAAATATTTTTTTTCTCGGCGATTGGTTCAGACGTTGATATTTTAATTTACCTGCAGTAGGTAAAATGTCTTTGACGACTTATAAAATTTATTAACAACTATACTATGTACCGATAAGGTATCAATTTATAACAATATACATAACATTTTCTAAACACTTTTTCGTAGCAGTTAATCATATGCCTATGTACAGATACACACAAGCATTTATCAGGCATTATGTAATAGCAAATTTGATCCAAGCATGTTCGTAGTTGCCATCATTGGGCAAAAGGTGTAGATAGATCCGTGTAGTGTGCTGCTCGAGTGACATAGAGCTGTGTACGGAACACTGATGTCCGCAGATGTAAATTAGTGCTCATGCCGACCGAATTAATTGCAATCGGAGATCAGGCTAGCCGTGGGTTGACGGTCGCACCTCTACTCTCAGGCATAACTTTACACGGTACACTGCTAACCACCGGGCGAGAGCTACCCACACACCGTCACATCAGCTCCCTCGAGTATAGAAGGGCTGTCTTCATCCACCACTGACTTTCTGCACATACTCGCTCTTCACTAACTTTGTATTATACAGTCATGTGTTAAAATCATATATTGAGTATGAATCATATGATCTATATGTACTTATATAACATTAAAAGAAAACAGTTTTTGCCAATATACCAACTGACAGATACAACAATCTTTTATCGTCTTCAGTGATAAATATAGATTCTGTTTGGACATGTATCATCAACTTGCTAGAACTGTGGTATCAGGCACCATTACTGGCAGAAATGGATTCATTTTGGTTGTGACCAGTGGTACTGATGAAGCATGCATTATCCAATTTGATTTAACTCTCCGGATCTTTCAAGATTTTCGGCGAAATATCATTCGACATATTTCATTTTGAACAATTTCTAGCAAGTGTCATAGATATGAATTCCACAAAACACAAGTTCTAGTATAATTTAAGAAATTATTGAAATAAAGTTTCAGCTATATAAGTTTTCGCTTCAGCTCCATGTTTGTAAAAGAGACTGTACACTTCAACCTCTACACTTATATAACGGCATCATACTCACACAACCTTCGTCTTATATACACTTCATCTTTACCACAGGTTAGCGAGGGACCAAAGGCTGTCCATGTATTATTAGTATACGTGTGAGAGTAATATGTACAAAAGTTTACTATAAATTTGTAATTAGATGGATTTCAATTTTGATCGTGACATGTATACATATAACAGGGCTAGGCAAAACACGCTCTCAACTTAGCTGAATTGGTGTTAATGACTTGTAGTATAGCGGATGGTGAATCGAGTCAAAATTTGTATATCACAGACTTCGGCATTATACCCACCAAATAAACTATAAATACTAAGTTTGTGCTACTGTTCGCTGCAAGCAAATTAATTTTGCGGCTGCAGTTAACCAATGATTTTGTTTGATCTTATTTTATGTCTGTCATTTTATAGCATTTTTTCTTAATTGTAGACGTATAACTTTAGATTTAGCTTCGTAAAAATAAAATAGGAGTAAGTGTACTCTGGTGGTAGATAAAATATCTAATAGATATTGCAAATAGATATCCCAAAATCTAGAAAGATGATAATTAAACATGGCAAATCAAGCGAATTCATCAACCGTGGAATATTTATACACGACACGACTGCATACTAATTTGCAATTCAAGGATTGGATGCTAATCAGTTAGACTGGGTTTCTAAAATGTACTGATTTGTTTTGATAATAATAAATGATATATGATTGGGTTGGAGTTCAAACACAGAAGCTCGTTTTGATTTGGAGATATCGTTTAACACTAAGATTTGTTGAAATCCTTTTACTTTTCGATTTACTCACGACATTGCCATTCTTTTCAGCCTGTTTTCAGTCCAAAACCAAAACTATACTGACATTTACTGAAATTCCACAGTAATTAAATGGAAATTTGGAAATGATTAAAAAAAAGTGATTCTGAAGATTTTTTCTCTTTCAATTATGATTTGCTCGATAAATAAGTAACTTGTTTGATATAAGACTAGAACAGAGTGTCTTTCCAATATTTGTTAAATTATTCTAATATTTTAGAGTTTCCTATTGGACGTGGAAAAAAAGAAAGTACAGTTATGGCGAAAATAATAGCAGTACGACAGAAAATATATGCTATTTTTAAATTATTGACTTTTTACTGGAAGTGGTACTAGTTTTCGGTTGTAATGAAGAGATAAATGTGCAGTATCGTAGTTATATTTACCTACATATCGATTAAGGTCGATTGATAATTAGAATAATATTTGTAAATCATGTGGACAAAATAATAGCAGTGTTATATGTATGAAACAAAAACACCGAGAAGTATAATAATATAATTTTTTATTTATTCTAAAATGCATATAGCATTCATATTTAGTGCCGTAGCCTTTGTTTTTCACTACATCTATACACCTTCGGGGCATACTGTCAACCAACCTCTGGCAGCGTTCATGAGGGATGGACAACCAAGTTTCTCGCACGATTTTCCACAATTCGTCTTGAGTTGTAGGGTTGGCCTTAAAGACACCTTCTTTCACGTCAGCCCATAAGTTCTCAATAGGATTGAGGTCTGGCGACTGAGCTGGCCACACCAGAACCTCAATCCTATTTTCACGGAACCAATCCTTCGCTCGTCGACTGGTATGCATTGGATCATTGTCCTGCATTAATATCCACTTTAAAGGCAGTTCTCACTCGAAATAAGGTAACAATATATTTTCTAGGATATTTACATATCCATATTGGTCTAGAATGCCTTGGCTCCTGTATATTGGTTCGGTTCCATAATACGAGAACCACCCTCAAACCATTATTTTCGAACCACCATGTTTTACAGTCTTTAAAGTAAATCGTGGTTGAAAAGCTGTATTTACTGGTCTTCGAACAAATAATCTACGGCCTCTTTGACGAAATAATACTACTTTGGTTTCATCTGTCCAAAGTATGTTACGCCATTTTTCTGGAGTACAATTCATATGAGCCTGTGCGACGTCCAACATGTTGTTTTTTTAATAGTGGCACTTTTCTAGGACTCCTCGCAGGTAAATTGTTATCTTGTAAGCGTCTGCATATTGTTCTTGCACTAATATTTAGTTCCAAATCTTTTTCAATTTAATAGCAGAAATGAATGGATTTTTTGTTGTGTGGCGCAAAATCAGTTTGTCATCGCGATTAGTTGTTTTCTTCTCACGGCCCCGGGTTTCTGGTTTTTCTGCCAACACAGTGCATTCACTATCATTTTAGCCGAACGCTTTAAAACGGTTTGAATAAATTTATAAGTTTTACCTTCATTTCTTAGTGTTACTATTAATTTACGCGTTTGTACACTGCAGCGCTTTTTGCGGCCCAATATTTTCATTAACAATTCAAAAACTTGTACTATAGGAGTGTACTAGTGTAATTTAAACTAAATTATTTTATATAAATTGAACCTTTCAATCCACTTAATACGATGTTTGACGGAAGACTGCCAACGACTGCTATTATTTTGACCACTTCCAAATGTATGTTACAGCGAAAGAATACGGGACTTCACCTAGCTGTAAGAATATAGTTGACTGTTATATACTACTACAGTTCCTTATGAATTTGGGCACGTCATGGATAAATGGTCGTTTCGATAATTCAAGCAAAGAAGATTAAAATTATTAATAACCAGTTTTTAATTTCGTACTGCTATTATTTTGGCCATAACTGTATATGTACATAGATATAGGTTCTTTAAAGTTGGCCAGCTATATTAAGGCAAATGTTTTGCCGCGGTTATTTCTATCATAATTCATCAATTAGGATTGAGGTCTGGCGACTGAGCTGGCCACACCAGAACCTCAATCCTATTTTCACGGAACCAATCCTTCGCTCGTCGACTGGTATGCATTGGATCATTGTCCTGCATTAATATCCACTTTAAAGGCAGTTCTCACTCGAAATAAGGTAACAATATATTTTCTAGGATATTTACATATCCATATTGGTCTAGAATGCCTTGGCTCCTGTATATTGGTTCGGTTCCATAATACGAGAACCACCCTCAAACCATTATTTTCGAACCACCATGTTTTACAGTCTTTAAAGTAAATCGTGGTTGAAAAGCTGTATTTACTGGTCTTCGAACAAATAATCTACGGCCTCTTTGACGAAATAATACTACTTTGGTTTCATCTGTCCAAAGTATGTTACGCCATTTTTCTGGAGTACAATTCATATGAGCCTGTGCGACGTCCAACATGTTGTTTTTTTAATAGTGGCACTTTTCTAGGACTCCTCGCAGGTAAATTGTTATCTTGTAAGCGTCTGCATATTGTTCTTGCACTAATATTTAGTTCTAAATCTTTTTCAATTTAATAGCAGAAATGAATGGATTTTTTGTTGTGTGGCGCAAAATCAGTTTGTCATCGCGATTAGTTGTTTTCTTCTCACGGCCCCGGGTTTCTGGTTTTTCTTGCCAACACAGTGCATTCACTATCATTTTAGCCGAACGCTTTAAAACGGTTTGAATAAATTTATAAGTTTTACCTTCATTTCTTAGTGTTACTATTAATTTACGCGTTTGTACACTGCAGCGCTTTTTGCGGCCCAATATTTTCATTAACAATTCAAAAACTTGTACTATAGGAGTGTACTAGTGTAATTTAAACTAAATTATTTTATATAAATTGAACCTTTCAATCCACTTAATACGATGTTTGACGGAAGACTGCCAACGACTGCTATTATTTTGACCACTTCCAAATGTATGTTACAGCGAAAGAATACGGGACTTCACCTAGCTGTAAGAATATAGTTGACTGTTATATACTACTACAGTTCCTTATGAATTTGGGCACGTCATGGATAAATGGTCGTTTCGATAATTCAAGCAAAGAAGACTAAAATTATTAATAACCAGTTTTTAATTTCGTACTGCTATTATTTTGGCCATAACTGTATATGTACATAGATATAGGTTCTTTAAAGTTGGCCAGCTATATTAAGGCAAATGTTTTGCCGCGGTTATTTCTATCATAATTCATCAATTAACGTCAAAAATCGTTTTACCATTCAGATGAAATTAGAAAGAGGAAAATAGTGCGATGTATTGAATAGATATCAAAATATTTATCGTCAAACTGGGTGACGTGGAACGACTTTAGAATTTTTTCAAAAATTTTGTACAAATGAAATGTTGAATTTGAAGAGGATGTCATTGATATCGCAGGTATAAAGTGCTGTAATCACTATAAAAGTTAGTTAGCTTCTTAAAATACTCAAAAAACCAAAACACAGGTTTCTAAGTGATTTGTTACAATTGTAAGTAACTCACAGAGGTACATTCGGAAATACAAAACTGTTAGATGTATAAAACTGCAGAAGGCAAGTTTCTTAGTACAGACTTAAAAAAAACTTTCAATTTCATCTAAATTGAGAGGTTGAAAACATTGTTGGTTGCAATGCTTCGTAGTATTGCGAGTAGTATACGAATTCTTCGTAATCAAAGTCATTATTATTAAATGTGGAAAACTTAATGTCGTCATTGATTGCCAACCCTTACTAAATAAATATTTCTATTATTTCCATTGTTCCTTTCAAGAATTTCAGGATAAATAATGATACTATTTTTAAAAACCTTGTTGTGCAAAAAATAAAGAACGGGCAACAATATATAGATTCATTGAAATATTGACAGTTTTACAAGGCAAATCTTTTGTTATTTCCCTTTATTTATGTAGTATCGATCCTGGACTCTTTCTCGCAGTTTCAGGAACACGACTCTGGACAAATATTTGCAGTGAGGGCTTGCCGATATACATTGGATTGGTAATGGATATTACAGACAAGTAAACTCTTGCAATACTTCTTCTAAATTCTAACAATTGCACCATTGTCCTTGAAATGTACACTCTTTTGATTTCAAGATATCTGTTTCTAACGCTGTCAATGAAGATCTTCTTCCTCGCACCAACACTATTTCTTTAGTAATAACTGCTAACTGGTAACTAGCAAAATGCTTTAAGACTTTTAAGCAGTTGATTGACCATGTCAAATTGTCTGTTATTTTGAGTAGTGTATTTGATGCTGTGTTTTTCTTGTTATATAAGAATATCTTAATGAAATATTTCAAACACTTTAGCAGGTGATTTTACCATCAATAATGCAGTTACATTACCAGTGAACATCTATATACCAGTACCTTCACTCATTATTTTACAAAAATGGAGCCCTATTGTTTGCCAATCTAAATTTGTCTCGATTAGTTTTTTATTCTCAGACTTTGGAACGTCGTTTGGGATATACAATACTCCGCAAATGGAAATTGTGGTTAATCTCTTTTCTTCGACTTAGTCGAGCAGTATACAAAAATCGTTTTGGATCTCTGTAAATATTGAGTTTGTTGTGAGCAAATTTTATGTTATTTGTTCAAACTCTTAAATCACATTATTTCTTCCAAATTAAAAAGAAATTATTTGAGGAAACTATTCATCACATAAAAATTAATCAAATCTAGTATCATATACGTGCTCGATTTTGCAAACAACAAACGATGAGAGCTTGTGATGCTCTGCTAACGCAGCAAATTTTACCAATGCAGCATTCTTTATGAATCAATTATTCTTCAATAAAATTTGTTTACTCACAACTAGTGATATTCTTACGTAGAACACCATTAAGGTTTGTTGTAAAATTTTCAGAATACTCATTAAATTATATGGCATTTAGAAAGTAAAAACCACGCGATTTGGATCTCAAGTAATTACCAACCAATTCTCTCTCTTCTGCTCACATATCCCGGAATTACCTTAAATACCGAATATTAAATCTTTCCAATGGATATCTCCAATTAGATGCGTAAATTATTCTTTCCAGAAATTTTATGAAACGGTTTGTCGTTTTGGCAGTTTTAATCGGCCGTTTTTACACCTTTCCAACGTTGATCAAGAAATCACATAAATGTTACGAGCCTGTCTCAAAACCATTCATTTATTTGACACATGATATTATACCTCGTGCAAAGTGTCTAAATCATAACGTATATTTCAGTCCTCCTTTGTCCCCAAAATACTTTAAAAAAGACGTT
Source organism: Holotrichia oblita (assembly GCA_023690525.1). Lineage (NCBI taxonomy): Eukaryota > Metazoa > Arthropoda > Insecta > Coleoptera > Scarabaeidae > Holotrichia > Holotrichia oblita. The sequence continues at coordinate 32,051 of CM043018.1, forward strand.
TCGTAAAATCATCTCTAATTTTCTGCTAAAACACCAACTCACAAGACAAAAAACAACGGATGTTTTTCTTTTGTTCTTTTCTTTTTATTCAAGAAGTCTAAATTAATTCCGTTAAATAATGAGGAACTAATTAATGATTTATAATTTTTTATTACGCTTAAAGCGAGGTATCCATCATGACTTTATTACAATGTGCATTGATGATAACGAACGTAATTACGTTAAAGAGGCTCTTTTCAAATCAAGAACTGTTCGTAGGAAAGAAAGCGCCAATTCGATTTTTCTATAATCCAACGGTATTCCTTAAAGAATCAATTTATTAATCACACAAAATTTCATCGACTTAAATTTCTTAATAGATTCTTCAACATTTATGTATCCACATATTTTGAATATACCCAACTCATCGATCCACATCGCCTATACATAATCTAGAAAAGCGTGTTCAAGGCGTAAAATCAAGAGTCCAGAGAGGGACGTTCCATCGCCCACCGTTCACGATTATTACTCAACCCATATAATAGAATTCCATTATGGAAAGTTGTGAATAATAAATTACCAAGTAGCAGAAGGGATGCGGAGGGATGTTGAGCGGTAAGGAGTAGTTGGGAGTTTTCAAGTGCGAGGGTGAGGGGTTGGAGTCCGTTGTCGGCCGTGTAGTTGTACACAGTAGTTGTAGGGGTCGAAAGGGTTTCCTGCTGTTGCCTACGTTCCGTCGGCAGCCATGCTGGTCCAGCGGTGCGGACAAAGTCTTCGGGACATGCTTCCGGGCTGAAATCCGGGGGTTTTGATTAACGATTCTGCAGCGAAACCTGCACCTTGTTTACTTTTAACTGTGCCTGCCGCCGCCGCGTACACTAACATCAGACGAACGTTGCGCCAGAATTCATGGTGTAGTTATATACACCGTCCGAAAAAGGGGTAGATGGTAAACAGGAGGTGAATAATTAAATGTTTAAACAATGAAATTCATATTACCGTTGTACTGATGTAAATTAGGAAATGAGAGATAGAAGCATAGCAAACTTTTATGGAACATCATTCTTTTTTTGGTACTATTATTAACTAAAAGATAAGAACGTAATTTGAAGGATTTCAATGCTATTACTACACGTCTAGACTACCAAGTTCAGGCTTAGGATCAACAAATTCTTCTCAATGCTTTCAAAATTCTGGTAGAGTTTGTGAATGTTTGCTAATTATCCATATTGTCCACAGTTCAAAAACAATTGTTTGGTCCTGCATGCTACTCACTCATGTTACTTATGCTGTCATTTGTCTTAAATCAACATTTTAATTAATAAATGCCTTTCTTTAGCATATTCAATGGCTCTTCTGTGCCTATTAGTGACGAAAGTTTTTTAAAAAATGTGCTGTTATAAACGACCTTAAAATTTTAAATGATGCCTTGGTATATAGGCTGACAATGCTAAGTTTTGAAGGCTTGGAGAAAGAACCCCCCGTTTATCTTGCTGTCAAGGTCTTTAAATCATATTCACATAATATACAAAGTCATCCATGCTTATTACAAACGCAATATATTAGCAATTTATTCATTTTATTTATATATTATTATTTTTTCTTTTGCTTTACAACTTCATGTGTTCTATTACAAGCTTTCCAATTTTTAGATTTGTATTTACTCGACTAATATGATTTCTAAGTTTGATCCAAACCATTTTAATGGAGTTGAAAATGCAGCAATTTAATGATAAATGCAAAATTTCATAGCTAGCTACACCTGCTTAATATTGCTTCCTAAATTTTTATTGTTGTGTAATTCTCTTTAAATTTTATTTTCTATAAAAAATTGTGCTGTCTCCATTTTTTATTAGATGTATTTGGCACTTTTAATATTTGCATTTAAGGATCATTATCAAGAAGTTACAGTAGGTATAGCAAGTAATACCGTAGATTGGGGTCATATTCAAAAAGACAAAGTTGGAATTACAAAAAATATCTTCATAGGAGAAGTGACAAGAACCTGAAAGGCGCAAACATCTATATTTATATGCACCGATAGTGAGATCGTCTTAAAAGCTCTAGCCTCTCGTAGTTTAGAGTTTTAGTTTTGAGTTTAAATTAGTGTGGGAATGTCGATTGACTGTGACAAAAATAGCCACAACAAACAGGGCATCCCTGACGTGAGTACCAGGACATATCAACACCAAAGGAAATGATACAGCAGATGAACATGCAAAACAAGACGCTTACATGCGTTTTAGAGACAAAAGAAATGGTCTTCCTCTGGGTGAAAACACCCGGACGAACACAATCAAAAAAATTCATTAATTCCTCGCCAAACGGTAATAGAAAACAACGTAAGCTCAACAAGTCAGAGTTAAGTACTCTTATGGACCTTCTGACTGGCCACTGCCCTCTAAAACATCATCTTAAAACGATGGGAAAAATGGATTAAGACACATGTCAATTCTGCGAACTGGGAACTGAAACAAGCCAGCACATACTTTGTGAGTGCGAAGCATTAAGCCGGTAAAGATTTCAGCGTCTTGGACGAGCAAGCTTAACACCTGAACAGATCAAAGCCTTGATACCCAAACTAATCCTGAGATTCGTCAAGATCATTGGAAGAGAAGAATACTGGGATAATCACAATAGATCAATAGGTCGCAGTAAGGAGAGCGGCTTGGAACCTGAACGACTCATGTTTTGAAAAAGCCGTATATTAATCAAATTGAAATAGTTATTGACAAAAGATATTCAAACTCAATGGGGGGTGACTATGATCAATTGCTTCGTTTTTGGTCAGAACAAACGATAGGTACAGTGTACATGCACATGCATATGTTTCTACATAAAAGCCAGGTTTACCGTTGGATTCCTCAATTAATTAGTTGAATTATGGATCAATACCGCTGTATGCAACGATGAAAACTCTTAGTATAGCTTCTGCTCTAGTAGTATACTTATCAAAGCATCTTTTCTTCTCTTCTTCTTATAATTGGTACAATGCAGCAAAATTGATACTACGTTCGTTAAAGTTTTGAATCGTTCAGACTAACTGAATGCATTTCGAGCGATTTGGTTTTTTCCAATTAATAATTAAATTTCCATACTACATTTAAGGACAAACGCAGATCCTAAAAACAATAAGAAAAATATGTGATTTTGATTAATTGCTCTTTATCTACATTATATTTATATTAAGACAACTGGGAGGATTTTTTCAAGGCAACCTCGCGGATCTGATTCAAATGAGCACAAAATAAATGGACAATGATAAGGGTTAGTTGGCATCAAAATGTTTGATGGTTCGAAAAACTATAACAATATAAAAACATTGGTCTACGTTTTCTTATTAAATGTAAAATAATATATAAATTAATAGGAAACCAAATTTCAGATAATTACATCGAACTATAAATGTGATTTGCAGCAGCTTTCCATTGTAATCTTTTAATTAATCCACTAATTCTTATTTCCTGCATATTCTTTCATAGCTGAGTGAAGCCGCGCGTTTAACACATAAGTCTATTAAAGTAAAATGGCTTTTGTCGGCACTAATTGGTCTTACAACATAATGAAGTATCTACTAGAGCTATGCATGAAGTAATACTTGCATGATTTTCACTGCTTCAGGAATTTTATTTTTTGGAAAGAGTAGATTACAATAATTGGAAATTGCATATATTCATATTTAAAATTGAAATAAAAAAAATCTGTATTACTTTGGACTTTATTAAAAAGAAATCATGCTCCCTCTGCAGACATTCAAAACTAAAATTTTGCGATAACCTTTCTTTTACGTTTCCACATTGCCTCCTTTCTCATTTCTTGAACAATCTTAAAACATTAACAACACGACATCCTTCTCTTCGCGAGCACAATAGACTAATTATATAATCCTTGTAAATTTCGTCTCTGAAACGGAATGGTCTGCAAGCCTTAGACAGGAAGGAACAGTCACAACTCACGCGGCAAGACACCGCCAAGAAAGTGTGGTAGTTCAGGAACGGTAATAAAACCCCAGTAAAGATCTAGTTAATTAACGAATCTGCATTTTCTCATCGCAACCTTCGTCGACGCACCGCATTTGCATAGAATACCTTTCCTAGTTCCTTGTTTAACAAATAACATTTTTCGAATGATGGTAATTAGCGGATTGCCGGAGCAATTGATACTTTATGCATTGGCCAAACACACTACTGAAGTAAAGGAGTAATTAGTACGGCGAAAGGCGCTTTACTTTAATAGATTTATGAGCGTAAATGCGGTTTTATTTGTGGTAAAAAGGAAGAATGGGACGAAAGAATTATTAGAGTCGGTGCAGTTTCTAAATGAGGGACAAATAGAGAAGTATAGTGAAAAACCGTTGTAAATTAGATTCATATTTGATGCAATTAGCTGCGGTTTTGAGGAATACAAAAGTTCTTAAAGAATCTCGATTTTTTAATGGGCGCTAATTTACTTCTTTTACGTCTTGAAAAATACTCGAACAAAACTGAAATTCCTCTCTCTTGAACGTGAATAATTATGTATAGAAATTAGTAAAAAAAAAAACTGTGAAAGGCTTAATTTAGTTACCTATATCATTCTGAGCTCACGTTCAAAGAATACCTGCAACGCAGGATGTTTATGTAGCCACATCATAGGAACTGCAAATGTTACTACCTATGGGTTGTATGAAGATAGCTTCGTGCGTACCCATAAAGACAAATCTCTCAATTATTTGCTTATATGTGTAAATATAACCGACGATTCTTAAATTTTTCACCCTGTAGTCGTTCCATATGCCCTTCGCTCAAGAACAATAGAATGCTTTAACCTACATTTTAATCCAGTAATATAAGACTCATTTGAAACAATTCACACATAAATCTAGCCATCTACCCGCATTACCCAATCTTCTGACACGTTTAGACGAATTTATGTCGCGTGCGACAACAAATCCACCAGATGCGGGAAAAAAGGGTTACCACTAATGGTTGGAGGGTTGGAAAGTAGGTGGAAGAAGCCTCACCAATTATTTTCTAACACGCCATTAAACCGTCATCTATTCATTCACTCATTTCGACGCATAAATGACAGAACAAAAAGATGGTGGCACACACATACAGCAATAGAAGCTGTTGAGGAAGGACAAGTCTGGCAACAGCAAGCTAAAAGAAGAAGAAAAAAAAGGAGGACGAGAGGAGCATCAGACGCGCTTTACACTCGCTAAGAAGAATCCGGGCGTGAATGAGAATTTAATTACTGTCTGAGATTTACGTCGACGTTTCCATCGTACCGCAATACATTTAAAACGGGTTTCTGGCACGCGAAAACACCCATATAGATATTTCGTTTTCGTTACTTGCACACACACAAGCCAACGTTGGCGAGAAAACGAAGCATTGGCGGCGAAAAGGGTTCTGTGGACTTGCTAAGAACCTTTGAGAGAATACAACAGAAAAATAAATAAAAATTATTTGACGCAAACCAGAAAGAGTATATACAGCAAATAATCGTTATATGTATAAAGATATGCCAGTACAACATTACCATAAATAAAAGAGCTATTTACTGAAATAGTATACATATAACATTACTATATACCTACGTTTATTAGTTTTATGACAAACGAGGACATCCGAAACTGTTACCACCGAGAAGTGTGTGAGTGATTAGCACAGGTGAAGTTCCAAATAAATACGACATAAATCCCAGAAAAGCCATTCAAATACATAAAATGCATCTTTATCACACTCAGGTATATCAGGAATGAAATGAGGATAATCACGATCGCCGATATGCTTTTTGGTTTCAGCAATAAATTTGAGATCAGAGATAATTTTTTAATTTTGTGCTGTTTAAATATTAGGGTAGTTATCATAAAATTACTACTCACTAAGTACTATTACTTGATTATGACTCACAGTCAAACCAGGTGATCTAGTCATGATTGCAGTGGCATTGTTGCTAATTATGTAATTGCGACTCAATTTTTATGGCTGTGTAAGTGATGCAGTCTATCTATATTTTCTAAACATAATTTGTTAGTATTTTCAAAGAGATTGGTTTCTACATCATAGTGTGCCTGTTGATGATATTGCACTAATTTATAACCACTGTTGTGTAAGATGAACAGACAAAGGACTCCTATGCCCACTGCGATTAGTGCAGTCTGCCAAAATTGATTTCTTCATGTGTGACTGTAAAAAAGAAATATGTACAAACAAACTCCAACAACACCGCATGAGATAAAAAATAAAAGAAGAAAAGTTTTGACGGACAAATGTTAAGAAGTGTAGCTCAATCATTCAAAAAGCTTGCATAGAAATTGATAGTGCACATTCCAAGCATTTATTTTATAGTATTAGAAACGTTACAAAACTTTTACCAATTCAAGACAACTGTTTGGCGGAAGAGCGAATCAACGATAACACTTTGTGGGTGCTGCTACTGTGGAAGTACCAGACAGTTTCCTGTCATTTCCTTTTCTTTTTGAATGGACTTGTATGTGTAAATATAACAATACTCAGAGTCTTGAAAAACCAGTATGGTCAATCAAATAAGTTCATAAGGATAATTAAAATGGCGAATATCTTGAGCAAACCGTTCTATTTCATTAAATTACTCCTGTATCTGAAACGACGTTTCGACGACTCTGTCCTCTTTTTCAAGCTACAAATACATATATGGTCAATGAATAAAGAAAGAAATCGTTTTTTTTTTGCCTGTCTGAACGTGAAGTTTTAAACTCTAAATTCAATTATTGTTTAATGTACTCTACACTAGTAGCTACATGTTACCACATACCATGTTTTTGGTTTTATTATTAGCAACTAATCTGACATTGGTTTACCAAATTTTATGAAAAATGTGTAACGTCAAAAAAACGATTTCTCTCTTTACTCATTAACCATATATCGGCAGCTTGAAAAAGACGACGGAGTCATCGAATCGTCGTTTGAGATACAAGGGTAATTTAATCCAATAAAAAGATTTGCTCAAGATATTGGCCATTTTTAATTTTCCTTACGTACATCATCGAGCGCCCATTTAACTTTAAATAAAGTTCAATTCAACAAAAAAATTATTGTGTACTATTAGGCATTTTGAAACCATCTTACTGTAGCTTACTTTTTTATTTACAATGGTTAGACTATAGTAGTTACTTGTTTCTAGATCAATAATCACTCGTTTTGCAATATTCTCCAACGTTCGGTTTTTCAGTCTCGGTTCAACTAGTTCACGTTTAAATTCAAGTATAAAATGTATTTCAATCCGATTTGAACTTTGAATGAAGTCAAAAATCGATTCCAAGTCGAACTAAGCAAAATACTCAGTTCATTGTTTAAACATTTTTTTCAGTGAATTGTGATGAATATCTTAGATTGAATAATGAATCATGTGATGATAAAGGCGCTATTAATTTGGTGAATTATTTTATACGTGATAGGAGACCTTCTTTTTACACGTTACTACAGTACTGGAAGTTTTTTTTTAATAATAAATAAAATAATACCCACATAAATCATATAAAAACTCTGTTATCAGGTGCTTCTGAGCACCTAACTTGATCGTTTTTTTTGCTCTGTAATCCTGCAATATTTCACAAACGATTATTGGGTTTGCGGTCATAAATTAAAAATTCCTGAAATTGTCATTATAACCTGGCTCAGCAGATGATCTACACATATTTTACACTTCATACAATCCTGAAAGGTTTGAACAAAAGATTTGAAAGCAAGTTCTTATTAGGAAATAGTAGTTATAGAAATGAAAGCTTCTTATTAACCCTGTTAAATACTGTAACAGCAGGAGACGAAGACTAACTGTTTTAGTTGTGGGTGTTCGTTTACAAATACAAACAATTCAGTGAATTTCAGTTTCTCCAGTACAATTTTATCGACAAACTGCTATTAAGATACAGGAAAGACAAAAATATATTTAAAATGGTGGCCATGATAATAGGTCCAGAGACAATTTAAACAATTATTTTCAATATTTAGTACAATTATCAGCGACTAAACTATTTTTTCGAACATGATTTATTTTATTAGGAGGACCGGAGGGCTTCCTGATTTTATAAGTGACATCACAGTGTAATATGCATAATCTATAATAGAAAATAAACTAAATACTAACTAATAATATAATGGTAGATTTTAAAGTCCTACATTTTCCATCCAATTTTTTTTTCAAACTACTTGGTATCTTGCCACACATATCACCTCTATGGATAGATATTAACTGCATTATTGTTTTATTCTTCTTGTTCCTTCTTAATTATTGCGTGTTTAATCAACACGACATGCCATAGAAGCCACTGACCAGATGCCATGTTTAAATAGTGTTGCAGTGAACATGTTGTCTATCAGATAAATCCACTTTTATTACCCATCAGAACACATTGAATATCGCTAATATTTTTATATCCTTACATAGGTTACATCCATTCTTACATCCGCAAACAATTTCCAATTTGTTATAAATTGCTGTCCAAACGACGTCTTAACCTATCTTCGTTGCTTGACTTTGTACCTTTTTATTTATAGATTTTGTTGAAACAGTTTGGTTTTGAACGAAAACTAAAAAACCAAGAGCTTTGATTCATCGAAGACAAAAATTGTGGGTCCTCGTGTAGCATGGCCAAAATTTTTCCGCTATAGAAGAAAATATAGGTGTGAAATTCAAAATGATATTTTTTATTTTTATCAAGTAAAATCTCCAGATGAAATTCAGAAAGAGTTAACCACTACAAAAACGAGTTAGCATGACGACAGAAATCAGGCAAAAGTTTTTGAACAGCAACAAAGTATTTCCTTAAATCTCAGAACAGAAAAACATTAGTGAAACAAACTAGAATATGTTTGCTAAAAATTGCAGAAAGCTCTCGCAAATCTCTTCGCCGCCACTGAAACGAAGTAGACATAAAGAGGAATTATAATGCAAGAGGCGTGCTCCCATACACATATAGTCGCTCGCCCAGTAACATTTCGCGAATAAGAGACAAAGTGGAATGTAAATAGCGCAAATACCTTCGGGTAATTTGAAATTGTTGTCTTGATGAAGCTAGCGTCCAGTTTCTTCGGTTCACTTCTTCAGTAAAAGGGAAATTGTAGCTATCTAACAAACATCTGTATACATTCGGGAACCCGAAACCCACGCTTACTCGACGATTCCCCAAGAAGCGAGCCGTCACATCGAGCAATTTGTCGGAAGATATTATGTTTTGAGTGTTAGTCGGACGTCTTTGGCGGTTGCATATTGAGTAAACTGCAGGAAATTAATTCTAAGATCCACCTTTATAGTTCCGTAGTATATTGTTTTGTATTCGGCTACCTAATTCATTATTGCTTCTGCTGAACTATCGGCCTTAGTAGACCTTTTTATGTTCAAGAAAAGCCGCATACTTCATCCTCTTACGAGCAACTTACCAGTTCGCTCATCTGACAAAAATATACATATATTTAAATACGAATTTAATAGTGATGAACGATCTTGTTGGAACAGAGTTCCAAATATTCTGTTTCGTTGTTGCATATATTGACTTATAGTATTTCGTTTTCATTTTGTCTTCTTTTAATTTTTTTGTCTTTTAACGTTCGAACACATTTGACTTCTGCTTAACTAAACAAACCATTTTTTTGTAATGCAATACTAGGAGAATTTAACATTTAAATTTCTTCTCTTTTGTTTTTAATGAGAGGTTTAAATGTATGCAATATTTATTTTTGATTTTTATTAAAATGTAAATATTGACTCTATAATCTTTTCAAATCCCTTGAGCAGTCTAACGAAGCAACCCGGACGAGAAGAATGTTTCCCGGTCTTAGGAAACGTGAGGTTTTTCAGCTCCCTTTCCCTATTAAAATGCACAATTGAAAGAACTTGGTCGTGTTAAACCTTTAAAAGAAACCTCAATTCGTACAAATTACAGTAAAGCCAAATATTTTGTTAGGGGCACAGGAGAATGCAGGGTCTAGTTCATATTAAATTGCACAAGAAAATAATGTTTGTCATGGAACTGTTTTGAAGTGTTTCCTTGATGACAAATTGTATCCCACCAAAATGACTTTTATCCTAAAAATAACAGAATATGATCCAGATCGTAGATTGCAAATAAGGTAGCTCTTGATAAAATTTTGTTTTCTGACGAATCAAATTTCACTATGAATGAGGTATGAAATCAGTAGAATTGTAGATCAGTGAGAACAGAATCCTTATTGGGTAAGTAAGACATAGAATCGATATTTTCAAAAGCTAAACATGTGGCTATCATATAATTGGATCCATTTTTATCGAAAGAAATTTGACAGCTGCAAAATGTTCAAAGTAACTTTTTTTTTTAATGTGTGGTGGCTGCTTAGTTGCAGTGACTCCGTAAACTGTATTACTTGTCTGGCTATCACTGCAACTCTCGCAGTGCAGTTTTGGTGTGTGTAAGTTGTGTTCAAAATGGCTTTGTGACAGCATCATATCGCCTTTTATGATGCCGCGCTGTTAATCACTTTGCTCCCAACAGCGAATGGCAAGTCGAGGTTAATGAGGTTATTTCTGTTCTGGGATACTTCGTTAAAATGTATATAACAAAACCAGGTAATGTTGATGATTTCAAAGACAGAACACGTACTCAAATACAAAATATTTCACGTTAGGGTTTAGGAAAAGTTATTCAAGCTTTTTATTACAGACATTGCTATTGCTAAAAACTGAACGGTGAACAGTTTGACGTTTAGTAAAATAAATCAATTAACAATCAACAAATTCTGCAAAAAATATTTTTCAGAAAATGAAGCCAAAACCAATTTTATTCCACAAGTAGTATCCAGAACATCTAACGGAGGAACTAACATGTGTTTAATATTTAGAAAAGGCTATAAAAACAATCCAGGGAACTACAGAAGGATCGCCCTTCTAAATACATCGCTGAAATTACTATCCAAGGTAATATTAGAAAAAAACCAATTGTATCTGAATATCAATGAAGAGTAACAGGGATTTTGCTCACTATGTCCCCCATTGAGGCCATATTTATAATACGTCAGCTAGTCGAGAGTTTGAATTTAACACGCCAGTCTTTTTGTGTTTCGTCGATCTACAAAAGGCATTCAATCGAGTTAGTCTAAGGACCGTGATAGAAATACTACCAGAAAATGACACCCCGAAACAGCTGATATATATAATTGAGGATCTGAACAAAGAAACGATGACCAAGATATAGAGAAAAAATGGATTATCCAGGAAAACAAAAAATAGAACGGGAATCCGACAGGGTGATTATCGAAGCCCAATACTTTTCAACCTTATTATGAATAAACTCATAGAACATGAGCATACCGAAGACAACCTGCAAAGACTCAATTTACAAAACCGGCTGAAAGATATAACTTGCAAATATCTACAGAAGATGCAAAATCTTTACTCGTTTCAAAGAAGCCTGTAAGATGCAAACTAGAAATATGTAGCAAAGAAATAGAACAAATGATGAGATTTGGGTATCTGGAGGTGGCAACATCGAGTTACCGAAATACTTATAAGAAAGCCAGGCAACAAACGATGAAGGTAGTGAGAGTCTTTAAATATGTAAGGTGTGCCACATCGAAAAAAATACTCCTACCTTACAACTGAGACCAAAGTAACACTCTGAGAATACTTGGCAAAACAAAGACGGATAATATTAGGAACGAGGACATAAGAGAGGAATGTGGAATTGGAGACGTTGTCAGATTCTCCAGAGAAAGAACATAGAACGAACACGAACGAAGAGCAGATGCAAATAGAATGACAGAGATTGCCAGAGACCAAAGTCCGGAAGAAAGGAAGGCCCCGAGAAAACTGTTAAAAAGATGGAAACTCAGCTGCATAGCTACTTCAACTGATACACCACAGCCAAAGCGTGAACAAAAACAGGTTAAGACCTATATAAAAGAAGAAGGAAAAGAAGTATTCACAGTGTATCAAAACACTTTTGTCGACAAGTATTACCAGGAATTATTTGCTTCTTGTACAAATTGCACCCTGTTTCGCTACTTCTTTTGATTGAATTTATTAAGAAGATTAAAATAATAATCTTGAATCACCAACTGATGGTTATGTGTTATTCAGATTTAGATTTAAGTAAGGGTGATATTGCGCTGCTACCAATTGATCTATTGTGCCCTCTTGCATGAGCTGTAAGCTGCTGGGGTATGCCAGCTCTCAAAGCTCCCATCCAGTCTAAGTGCTTTGATAAACTGCAATAGCTGTGATGGTTTCAGACAAGGTATTTCTTCTTCGTCTATGACGTCTTTGCCGAGATAATTAGCTCGGGTTTCCCTGATGGCGGTGCAGTAAGATGTCAGGTGTTCATCCTCAACCCCGCATATCTGTCCTTGTCATGTGTTCACCAAGGTGACAATGTCCTATAAGAAAATCTGTGAGGATGCTTAGTCTACTTCTACTTAGTTCTAGCAAAGTTTTTGCTCTGTGGTTGTTATAGCGTCCAACGAATATCTTGGAGTGTCTCAGATTACGGAGATTCTCCCAGAGGGATGCTCTGAGCCTCTCTTCTCTATCCTTAAGTTCTTTTTTGTAGGTGCTCATCCCAATACCACCGAAGCCTTTCTTGCTAATAAATTAGCTTCTTCGTTGCCTTTGATTCCAGTATGTCCTGGTACCCAGCATAACACAACTCTGTTTTCCTTGCCTAGATTGTTTAATCTGTTAAAACATTTCCAGATTAATTTCGAGCTGATGGTATTACAACTCTGCGCTATTATGACTGCTTGACTATCGGAGAAAATTGCAATACTCTGCTTCCGACAGTTTGTCTCCAGGTTCAGTTGAGCACATCTTCCAATCGCATTGATCTCCACATGGAAGACACTGGGGTATATCCCCATTGGCTCGGAATATTTGGTTCCTGGCCCAAATATCCCTGCACCTCTTTCTTTGTTGGTCTTAGAACCGTCCACATACCACTTGATGGTGTTTTCTTTTAGGGAGTACGTGGAGTGTTCTCCTGTCCACTCTCTCTGATTGCTTAGCTTGGTAAGGAAGTTCCTTTCGAAACTACATTTCTTGACCATTTCATCGTTGAGATGTCCACGCTCTCTGGCACGGGGTCTCGCCTCTTCCAGTCCCCGCCATGGTCAGTCTATGCGATGCCGAAATGCGTTGTTTACTCCTAAATATTTACATACACGTGATACTTTCTGATATAAAACTTACAAATATTGTATAGATACCATCGATCGTTTTTTTTATTTTGTTTGCAAGATTTTGTTTCCAAGTTACTATACTGGATCTTATCTAAATCTGAATGTTTAATTTATGTGTGCCAGCTTATCTCTGCAAATTTACTTTCAATTATAACTTTATTCTAAGAACTTGCAAACACACATCTACTGATGTAGGTATAAACTACTGTCAATGATTAAAGGCAAAATAAGATATTTTCAATAATTTCACTATCGCATCGTATTCTCTCTTTAAATCGAGTCGGGCTGCTATTATTAACCTAAAAGAGTCGTTCTGCTCGGCAAAACCTATATACTTTCTCCATTATCGGTGTTCGCTGAAAGTTTAATTTAAGATTGGTGTTGGCGTTTCGGACGGCGAAGTGCCTGCGCGCATCATGCAAATTAAAACAATTAACACTTTCGACAAAACAAAATATTGGTGTTGCGTCTAAGTAAACGAAACTACATGCAAAACAAACTTTAGGTGGAAACTAATTCGTGCAAAGCTCTTAGTGTGACTGGGTAGTATGTTTAGCCGAGGAGAAGAAGAAGGGTAACTTAGGCGGAGAATCCTGCCGGCTACGTACTTGTTCCAAGTTTGTCTCATTCTCCGTCTTTCTCCATCTTTGATGATCGTCTTTGTTCGACGCTTTTCATTGTCTCTGTCTGTTTTCAACTATATACATGATGGCAGTGGTTCAGAACCGAAGAAAATATACGTTAAATCTAAAATAATTGTAAGATATCAATTTCATCAAGAAGATATTTTAGATTTCTTTTGTTTCATTTATTTGTACAACTGCTTTTCTGAAACTTTCTATGATGACATAAATAGTAGTATAAAATGTTCTCAACTTAGACTAAAAATTCTTTTTAAGTTATAATTGCATACCTTTCAACAGTTTATTTTGTAGAGCTACCTGAAGAAAAAGTGTTGTCTATATTTGCTGAAATGCACAGAGTTCTTGATAAAATAAGGTTTGACACGGAATAAAATTTATTTTCGTTTATAAAATTGTGTAGAATTAGAAATGGACTACTTTAATTATTGCTGTACGAATCTTAAAGATGTCCATCTGAAATCTATCAGCAACATCTTAAAATCGATATACTAGAAATAATATTAGAGAGACAATTAAAGTTCAAACTACGTATACAATATGGTAACATTTTTGAAGTGCGTTCTGTCCCGAAGCAGTTTCTACTTTTGTACTGGTATAGCTTTTGTACAAGATATAACGCGTGGTAATCACTTCCTAGAATCATAACATATTTTTTAAAGACGTCCCCTCTGTGACAGCTTTCGCGTAATTATACTAGCGCAACGAATTACCAAATTAACATGATTTACTTTCTTCCATCGAGCCGTTCATACGCGAACCATATTGTCTCATCACACATCTGATACTCCATAATATACTTTTTACACGGTCATAAATCCAATAAGTAGGCGACATTTTCTTTCGTAATTACGTCGTTAACAATCCCTATCGGATGTATCTAAAGGGTTATATCGTCATATCGTCCCCTTGTTAACTTCCGTTAGATGTTCTGGATACTACTTGTGGAATAAAATTGCTTTTGGCTTCATTTTCTGAAAAATATTTTCTGCAGAATTTGTTGATTGTTAATTGATTTATTTTACTAAACGTCAAACTGTTCACCGTTCAGTTTTTAGCAATAGCAATGTCTGTAATAAAAAGCTTGAATAACTTTTTCTAAACCGTAACGTGAAATATTTTGTATTTGAGTACGTGTTCTGTCTTTGAAATCATCAACATTACCTGGTTTTGTTATATACATTTTACCGAAGTTTCCCAGAACAGAAATAACCTCATTAACCTCGACTTGCCATTCGCTGTTGGGAGCAAAGTGATTAACAGCGCGGCATCATAAAAGGCGATATGATGCTGTCACAAAGCCATTTTGAACACAACTTACACACACCAAAACTGCACTGCGAGAGTTGCAGTGATAGCCAGACAAGTAATACAGCTTACGGAGTCACTGCAACTAAGCACCCACCACACATTAAAAAAAAAGTTACTTTGAACATTTTTCAGCTGTCAAATTTCTTTCGATAAAAATGGATCCAATTATATGATAGCCACATGTTTAGCTTTTGAAAATATCGATTCTATGTCTTACTTACCCAATAAGGATTCTGTTCTCACTGATCTACAATTCTACTGATTTCATACCTCATTCATAGTGAAATTTGATTCGTCAGAAAACAAAATTTTATCAAGAGCTACCTTATTTGCAATCTACGATCTGGATCATATTTTGTTATTTTTAGGATAAAAGTCATTTTGGTGGGATACAATTTGTCATCAAGGAAACACTTCAAAACAGTTCCATGACAAACATTATTTTCTTGTGCAATTTAATATGAACTAGACCCTGCATTCTCCTGTGCCCCTAACAAAATATTTGTCTTTACTGTAATTTGTACGAATTGAGGTTTCTTTTAAAGGTTTAACACGACCAAGTTCTTTCAATTGTGCATTTTAATAGGAAAGGTTGCTGAAAACCTCACGTTTCCTAAGACCGGGAAACATTCTTCTCGTCCGGGTTGCTTCGTTAGACTACTCAAGGGATTTGAAAAGATTATAGAGTCAATATTTACATTTTAATAAAAATCAAAAATAAATATTGCATACATTTAAACCTCTCATTAAAAACAAAAGAGAATAAATTTAAATGCTAAATTCTCCTAGTATTGCATTACAAAAAAATGGTTTGTTTAGTTAAGTAGAAATCAAATGTGTTCGAACGTTAAAAGACAAAAAAATTAAAAGAAGACAAAATGAAAACGAAATACTAGAAGTCAATATATGCAACAACGAAACAGAATATTTGGAACTCTGTTCCAACAAGATCGTTCATCACTATTAAATTCGTATTTAAATATATGTATATTTTTGTCAGATGAGCGAACTGGTAAGTTGCTCGTAAGAGGATGAAGTATGTGGCTTTTCTTGAACATAAAAAGGTCTACTAAGGCCGATAGTTCAGCAGAAGCAATAATGAATTAGGTAGCCGAATACAAAACAATATACTACGGAACTATAAAGGTGGATCTTAGAATTAATTTCCTGCAGTTTACTCAATATGCAACCGCCAAAGACGTCCGACTAACACTCAAAACATAATATCTTCCGACAAATTGCTCGATGTGACGGCTCGCTTCTTGGGGAATCGTCGAGTAAGCGTGGGTTCCGGGTTCCCGAATGTATACAGATGTTTGTTAGATAGTTACAATTTCCCTTTTACTGAAGAAGTGAACCGAAGAAACTGGACGCTAGCTTCATCAAGACAACAATTTCAAATTACCCGAAGGTATTTGCGCTATTTACATTCCACTTTGTCTCTTATTCGCGAAATGTTACTGGGCGAGCGACTATATGTGTATGGGGAGCACGCCTCTTGCATTATAATTCCTCTTTATGTCTACTTCGTTTCAGTGGCGGCGAAGAGATTTATCCGAGAGCTTTCTGCAATTTTTAGCAAACATATTCTAGTTTGTTTCACTAATGTTTTTCTGTTCTGAGATTTAAGGAAATACTTTGTTGCTGTTCAAAAACTTTTGCTTGATTTCTGTCGTCATGCTAACTAGTTTTTGTAGTGGTTAACTCTTTCTGAATTTCATCTGGAGATTTTACTTGATAAAAATAAAAAATATCATTTTGAATTTCACACCTATATTTTCTTCTATAGCGGAAAAATTTTGGCCATGCTACACGAGGATCCACAATTTTTGTCTTCGATGAAGTCAAAGCTCTTGGTTTTTTAGTTTTCGTTCAAAACCAAACCAATGTAGGGATCATCTGCTGAGCCAGGTTATCGAATGACAATCACACGAATTTTTAATTTATGACCGCAAACCGTTTGGGTATTTGCAGAAAAATAATCGTTTTTATTGTGAAATATTGCAGGATTATCTCCTCTTATAAAAAGCAAAAAAAACGACCAAGTTCGGTGCTCAGAAGCACCTGATAGAGTTTTTATAGGATTTATGTGGGTATGTACGGGCTGGTAGCTTAGTGGCTTGCACACTTGACTAGCAGTCCGGCAGTACCGGGTTCGAACCCCGGTGCTTCCTTTCTGAGTTTGGTTTTCTGTAGTTTTCCAAATTCCACGGCAAATGCGGAAAGGTAACATCTTAAGTCGGTCTACAGCCGCAGGCGTAATAATAACTCATGGCCAGCCGATGCCCCCTGTAATTGGCGCAAGCTGTTGGGGGATGCTAAGGCATGGATTATTATTATTATTATCATTTTATTTATTATTTAAAAAAACTTCCAGTACTGTAGTAACGTGTAAAAAGAAGGTCTCCTATCACGTATAAAATAATTCACCAAATGAATAGCGCCTTTATCCTCACATGATTCATTATTCAATCTAAGATATTCATCACAATGCACTGAAAAAAATGTTTAAACGATGAACTGAGTATTTTGCTTAGTTCAACTTGGAATCGCTTTTTGACTTCATTTAAAGTTCAAATCGGATTGAAATACATTTTATACTTGAATTTAAACGTGAACTTCTAGTTGATCCGAGACTGAAAAACCGAACATTGGAGAATATTGCAAAACGAGTGATTATTTATCTAGAAACAAGTAACTAGTCTAACCATTTTAAGTAAAAAAGTAAGCTACAGTAATCTGGTTTCAAAGTAATGCCTGATAGTACACAATAATTTTTTTGTACAATTGAACTTTATTTGAAGTTAAATGGGCGCTCGATGATGTACGTAAGAAAAATTAAAAATGGCCAATATCTTGAGCAAATCTGTTTATTGGATTAAATTACCCTTGTATCTCAAACGACGATTCGATGACTCCGTCGTCTTTTTCAAGCTGCCGATATATGGTTAATGAGTAAAGAGAGAAATCGTTTTTTTTGACGTTACACACTTTTCATAAAATTTGGTAAACCAATGTCAGATTAGTTGCTAATAATAAAACCAAAAACATGGTATGTGGTAACATGTAGCTACTAGTGTAGAGTACATTAAACAATAATTGAATTTAGAGTTTAAAACTTCACGTTCAGACAGACAGAAAAAAAACGATTTCTCTCTTTATTCATTGACCATATATGTATTTGTAGCTTGAAAAAGAGGACAGAGTCGTCGAAACGTCGTTTCAGATACAGGAGTAATTTAATCCAATAGAACGGTTTGCTCAAGATATTGGCCATTTTTAATTATCCTTATGAACTTATTTGATTGACCATACTGGTTTTCAAGACTCTAAGTATTGTTATATTTACACATACAAGTCCATTCAAAAAAGAAAAGGAAATGACAGGAAACTGTCTGGTACTTCCACAGTAGCAGCACCCACAAAGTGTTATCGTTGATTCGCTCTTCCGCCAAACAGTTGTCTTGAATTGGTAAAAGTTTTGTAACGTTTCTGATACTATAAAATAAATGCTTGGAATGTGCACACTCAATTTTTATGCAAGCTTTTTGAATGATTGAGCTACACTTCTTAACATTTGTCCGTCAAAACTTTTCTTCTTTTATTTTTTATCTCATGCGGTGTTGTTGGAGTTTGTTTGTACATACTGCTTTTTTACAGTCACACATGAAGAAATCAATTTTGGCAGACTGCACTAATCGCAGTGGGCATAGGAGTCCTTTGTCTGTTAATCTTACACAACAGTGGTTATAAATTAGTGCAATATCATCAACAGGCACACTATGATGTAGAAACCAATCTCTTTGAAAATACTAACAAATTATGTTTAGAAAATATAGATAGACTGCATCACTTACACAGCCATAAAAAATGAGTCGCAATTACATAATTAGCAACAATGCCACTGCAATCATGACTAGATCACCTGGTTTGACTGTGAGTCATAATCAAGTAATGGTACTTAGTGAGTAGTAATTTTTATGATAACTACCCCAATATTTAAACAACACAAAATTAAAAAATTATCTCTGATCTCAAATTTATTGCTGAGACCAAAAAGCATATCGGCGATCGTGATTATCCTCATTTCATTCCTGATATACCTGAGTGTGATAAAGATGCATTTTATGTATTTGAATGGCTTTTCTGGAGATTTATGTCGTATTGATTTGGAACTTCACCTGTGCTAATCACTCACACACTTCTCGGTGGTAACAGTTTCGGCTGTCCTCGTTTGTCATAAAACTAATAAACGTAGGTATATAGTAATGTTATATGTATACTATTTCAGTAAATAGCTCTTTTATTTATGGTAACGTTGTACTGGCATATCTTTATACATATAACGATTATTTGCTGTATATAATCTTTCTGGTTTGCGTCAAATAATTTTTATTTATTTTTAGGTTGTATTCTGTCAAAGGTTCTTAGCAAGTCCACAGAACCCTTTTCGCCGCCAATGCTTCGTTTTCTCGCCAACGTTGGCTTGTGTGTGTGCAAGTAACGAAAACGAAATATCTATATGGGTGTTTTCGCGTGCCAGAAACCCGTTTTAAATGTATTGCGGTACGATGGAAACGTCGACGTAAATCTCAGACAGTAATTAAATTCTCATTCACGCCCGGATTCTTCTTAGCGAGTGTAAAAGCGCGTCTGATGCTCCTCTCGTCCTCCTTTTTTCTTCTTCTTTTTTAGCTTGCTGTTGCCAGACTTGTCCTTCCTCAACAGCTTCTATTGCTGTATGTGTGTGCCACCATCTTTTTGTTCTGTCATTTATGCGTCGAAATGAGTGAATGAATAGATGACGGTTTAATGGCGTGTTAGAAAATAATTGGTGAGGCTTCTTCCACCTACTTTCCAACCCTCCAACCATTAATGGTAACCCTTTTTCCCGCATCTGGTGGATTTGTTGTCGCACGCGACATAAATTCGTCTAAACGTGTCAGAAGATTGGGTAATGCGGGTAGATGGCTAGATTTATGTGTGAATTGTTTCAAATGAGTCTTATATTAGTGGATTAAAATGTATTTTAAAGCATTCTATTGTTCTTGAGCGAAGGGTATATGGAACGACTACAGGGTGAAAAATTTAAGAATTGTCGGTTATATTTACACATATAAGCAAATAATTGAGAGATTTGTCTTTATGGTTACGCACGAAGCTATCTTCATACAACCCATAGGTAGTAACATTTGCAGTTCCTATGATGTGGCTACATAAACATCCTGCGTTGCAGGTATTCTTTGAACGTGAGCTCAGAATGATATAGGTAACTAAATTAAGCCTTTCACAGTTTTTTTTTACTAATTTCTATACATAATTATTCATGTTCAAGAGAGAGGAATTTCAGTTTTGTTCGAGTATTTTTCAAGACGTAAAAGAAGTAAATTAGCGCCCATTAAAAAATCGAGATTCTTTAAGAACTTTTGTATTCCTCAAAACCGCAGCTAATTGCATCAAATATGAATCTAATTTACAACGGTTTTTCACTATACTTCTCTATTTGTCCCTCATTTAGAAACTGCACCGACTCTAATAATTCTTTCGTCCCATTCTTCCTTTTTACCACAAATAAAACCGCATTTACGCTCATAAATCTATTAAAGTAAAGCGCCTTTCGCCGTACTAATTACGCCTTTACTTCAGTAGTGTGTTTGGCCAATGCATAAAGTATCAATTGCTCCAGCAATCCGCTAATTACCATCATTCGAAAAATGTTATTTGTTAAACAAGGAACTAGGAAAGGTATTCTATGCAAATGCGGTGCGTCGACGAAGGTTGCGATGAGAAAATGCAGATTCGTTAATTAACTAGATCTTTACTGGGGTTTTATTACCGTTCCTGAACTACCACACTTTCTTGGCGGTGTCTTGCCGCGTGAGTTGTGACTGTTCCTTCCTGTCTAAGGCTTGCAGACCATTCCGTTTCAGAGACGAAATTTACAAGGATTATATAATTAGTCTATTGTGCTCGCGAAGAGAAGGATGTCGTGTTGTTAATGTTTTAAGATTGTTCAAGAAATGAGAAAGGAGGCAATGTGGAAACGTAAAAGAAAGGTTATCGTAAAATTTTAATTTTGAATGTCTGCAGAGGGAGCATGATTTCTTTTTAATAAAGTCCAAAGTAATACAGATTTTTTTATTTCAATTTTAAATATGAATATATGCAATTTCCAATTATTGTAATCTACTCTTTCCAAAAAATAAAATTCCTGAAGCAGTGAAAATCATGCAAGTATTACTTCATGCATAGCTCTAGTAGATACTTCATTATGTTGTAAGACCAATTAGTGCCGACAAAAGCCATTTTACTTTAATAGACTTATGTGTTAAACGCGCGGCTTCACTCAGCTATGAAAGAATATGCAGGAAATAAGAATTAGTGGATTAATTAAAAGATTACAATGGAAAGCTGCTGCAAATCACATTTATAGTTCGATGTAATTATCTGAAATTTGGTTTCCTATTAATTTATATATTATTTTACATTTAATAAGAAAACGTAGACCAATGTTTTTATATTGTTATAGTTTTTCGAACCATCAAACATTTTGATGCAAACTAACCCTTATCATTGTCCATTTATTTTGTGCTCATTTGAATCAGATCCGCCCTTGAAAAAATCCCCCCAGTTGTCTTAATATAAATATAATGTAGATAAAGAGCAATTAATCAAAATCACATTTTTTTTATTGTTTTAGGATCTGCGTTTGTCCTTAAATGTAGTATGGAAATTTAATTATTAATTGGAAAAAACCAAATCGCTCGAAATGCATTCAGTTAGTCTGAACGATTCAAAACTTTAACGAACGTAGTATCAATTTTGCTGCATTGTACCAATTATAAGAAGAAGAGAAGAAAAGATGCTTTGATAAGTATACTACTAGAGCAGAAGCTATACTAAGAGTTTTCATCGTTGCATACAGCGGTATTGATCCATAGTTCAACTAATTAATTGAGGAATCCAACGGTAAACCTGGCTTTTATGTAGAAACATATGCATGTGCATGTACACTGTACCTATCGTTTGTTCTGACCAAAAACGAAGCAATTGATCATAGTCACCCCCCATTAAGTTTGAATATCTTTTTTCAATAACTATTTCAATTTGATTAATATACGGCTTTTTCAAAACACGAGTCGTTCAGGTTCCAAGCCGCTCTCCTTGCTGCGACCTATTGATCTATTGTGATTATCCCAGTATTCTTCTCTTCCAATGATCTTGACGAATCTCAGGATTAGTTTGGGTATCAAGGCTTTGATCTGTTCAGGTGTTAAGCTTGCTCGTCCAAGACGCTGAAATCTTTACCGGCTTAATGCTTCGCACTCACAAAGTATGTGCTGGCTTGTTTCAGTTCCCAGTTCGCAGAATTGACATGTGTCTTAATCCATTTTGCCCATCGTTTTAAGATGATGTTTTAGAGGGCAGTGGCCAGTCAGAAGGTCCATAAGAGTACTTAACTCTGACTTGTTGAGCTTACGTTGTTTTCTATTACCGTTTGGCGAGGAATTAATGAATTTTTTTGATTGTGTTCGTCCGGGTGTTTTCACCCAGAGGAAGACCATTTCTTTTGTCTCTAAAACGCATGTAAGCGTCTTGTTTTGCATGTTCATCTGCTGTATCATTTCCTTTGGTGTTGATGTGTCCTGGTACTCACGTCAGGGATGCCCTGTTTGTTGTGGCTATTTTTGTCACAGTCAATCGACATTCCCACACTAATTTAAACTCAAAACTAAAACTCTAAACTACGAGAGGCTAGAGCTTTTAAGACGATCTCACTATCAGTGCATATAAATATAGATGTTTGCGCCTTTCAGGTTCTTGTCACTTCTCCTATGAAGATATTTTTTGTAATTCCAACTTTGTCTTTTTGAATATGACCTCAATCTACGGTATTACTTGCTATACCTACTGTAACTTCTTGATAATGATCCTTAAATGCAAATATTAAAAGTACCAAATACATCTAATAAAAAATGGAGACAGCACAATTTTTTATAGAAAATAAAATTTAAAGAGAATTACACAACAATAAAAATTTAGGAAGCAATATTAAGCAGGTGTAGCTAGCTATGAAATTTTGCATTTATCATTAAATTGCTGCATTTTCAACTCCATTAAAATGGTTTGGATCAAACTTAGAAATCATATTAGTAGAGTAAATACAAATCTAAAAATTGGAAAGCTTGTAATAGAACACATGAAGTTGTAAAGCAAAATAAAAAAAAGAAATAATAATAAATAAAATGAATAAATTGCTAATATATTGCGTTTGTAATAAGCATGGATGACTTTGTATATTATGTGAATATGATTTAAAGACCTTGACAGCAAGATAAACGGGGGTTCTTTCTCCAAGCCTTCAAAACTTAGCATTGTCAGCCTATATACCAAGGCATCATTTAAAATTTTAAGGTCGTTTATAACAGCACATTTTTTTAAAAAACTTTCGTCACTAATAGGCACAGAAGAGCCATTGAATATGCTAAAGAAAGGCATTTATTAATTAAAATGTTGATTTAAGACAAATGACAGCATAAGTAACATGAGTGAGTAGCATGCAGGACCAAACAATTGTTTTTGAACTGTGGACAATATGGATAATTAGCAAACATTCACAAACTCTACCAGAATTTTGAAAGCATTGAGAAGAATTTGTTGATCCTAAGCCTGAACTTGGTAGTCTAGACGTGTAGTAATAGCATTGAAATCCTTCAAATTACGTTCTTATCTTTTAGTTAATAATAGTACCAAAAAAAGAATGATGTTCCATAAAAGTTTGCTATGCTTCTATCTCTCATTTCCTAATTTACATCAGTACAACGGTAATATGAATTTCATTGTTTAAACATTTAATTATTCACCTCCTGTTTACCATCTACCCCTTTTTCGGACGGTATATATAACTACACCATGAATTCTGGCGCAACGTTCGTCTGATGTTAGTGTACGCGGCGGCGGCAGGCACAGTTAAAAGTAAACAAGGTGCAGGTTTCGCTGCAGAATCGTTAATCAAAACCCCCGGATTTCAGCCCGGAAGCATGTCCCGAAGACTTTGTCCGCACCGCTGGACCAGCATGGCTGCCGACGAAACGTAGGCAACAGCAGGAAACCCTTTCGACCCCTACAACTACTGTGTACAACTACACGGCCGGCAACGGACTCCAACCCCTCACCCTCGCACTTGAAAACTCCCAACTACTCCTTACCGCTCAACATCCCTCCGCATCCCTTCTGCTACTTGGTAATTTATTATTCACAACTTTCCATAATGGAATTCTATTATATGGGTTGAGTAATAATCGTGAACGGTGGGCGATGGAACGTCCTCTCTCTGGACTCTTGATTTTACGCCTTGAACACGCTTTTCTAGATTATGTATAGGCGATGTGGATCGATGAGTTGGGTATATTCAAAATATGTGGATACATAAATGTTGAAGAATCTATTAAGAAATTTAAGTCGATGAAATTTTGTGTGATTAATAAATTGATTCTTTAAGGAATACCGTTGGATTATAGAAAAATCGAATTGGCGCTTTCTTTCCTACGAACAGTTCTTGATTTGAAAAGAGCCTCTTTAACGTAATTACGTTCGTTATCATCAATGCACATTGTAATAAAGTCATGATGGATACCTCGCTTTAAGCGTAATAAAAAATTATAAATCATTAATTAGTTCCTCATTATTTAACGGAATTAATTTAGACTTCTTGAATAAAAAGAAAAGAACAAAAGAAAAACATCCGTTGTTTTTTGTCTTGTGAGTTGGTGTTTTAGCAGAAAATTAGAGATGGTTTTACGAAACGTCTTTTTTAAAGTATTTTGGGGACAAAGGAGGACTGAAATATACGTTATGATTTAGACACTTTTCACGAGGTATAATATCATGTGTCAAATAAATGAATGGTTTTGAGACAGGCTCGTAACATTTATGTGATTTCTTGATCAACGTTGGAAAGGTGTAAAAACGGCCGATTAAAACTGCCAAAACGACAAACCGTTTCATAAAATTTCTGGAAAGAATAATTTACGCATCTAATTGGAGATATCCATTGGAAAGATTTAATATTCGGTATTTAAGGTAATTCCGGGATATGTGAGCAGAAGAGAGAGAATTGGTTGGTAATTACTTGAGATCCAAATCGCGTGGTTTTTACTTTCTAAATGCCATATAATTTAATGAGTATTCTGAAAATTTTACAACAAACCTTAATGGTGTTCTACGTAAGAATATCACTAGTTGTGAGTAAACAAATTTTATTGAAGAATAATTGATTCATAAAGAATGCTGCATTGATAAAATTTGCTGCGTTAGCAGAGCATCACAAGCTATCATCGTTTGTTGTTTGCAAAATCGAGCACGTCTATGATACTAGATTTGATCAATTTTTATGTGATGAATAGTTTCCCCAAATAATTTCTTTTTAATTTGGAAGAAATAATGTGATTTAAGAGTTTGAACAAATAACATAAAATTTGCTCACAGCAAACTCAATATTTACAGAGATCCAAAACGATTTTTGTATACTGCTCGACTAAGTCGAAGAAAAGAGATTAACCACAATTTCCATTTGCGGAGTATTGTATATCCCAAACGACGTTCCAAAGTCTGAGAATAAAAAACTAATCGAGACAAATTTAGATTGGCAAACAATAGGGCTCCATTTTTGTAAAATAATGAGTGAAGGTACTGGTATATAGATGTTTACTGGTAATGTAACTGCATTATTGATGGTAAAATCACCTGCTAAAGTGTTTGAAATATTTCATTAAGATATTCTTATATAACAAGAAAAACACAGCATCAAATACACTATTCAAAATAACAGACAATTTGACATGGTCAATCAACTGCTTAAAAGTCTTAAAGCATTTTGCTAGTTACCAGTTAGCAGTTATTACTAAAGAAATAGTGTTGGTGCGAGGAAGAAGATCTTCATTGACAGCGTTAGAAACAGATATTTTGAAATCAAAAGAGTGTACATTTCAAGGACAATGGTGCAATTGTTAGAATTTAGAAGAAGTATTGCAAGAGTTTACTTGTCTGTAATATCCATTACCAATCCAATGTATATCGGCAAGCCCTCACTGCAAATATTTGTCCAGAGTCGTGTTCCTGAAACTGCGAGAAAGAGTCCAGGATCAATACTACATAAATAAAGGGAAATAAGAAAAGATTTGCCTTGTAAAACTGTCAATATTTCAAGGAATCTATATATTGTTGCCCGTTCTTTATTTTTTGCACAACAAGGTTTTTAAAAATGGTATCATTATTTATCCTGAAATTCTTGAAAGGAACAATGGA
The DNA here is from genome assembly GCA_023690525.1 of Holotrichia oblita. Taxonomy (NCBI): domain Eukaryota; kingdom Metazoa; phylum Arthropoda; class Insecta; order Coleoptera; family Scarabaeidae; genus Holotrichia; species Holotrichia oblita. The sequence goes on from CM043018.1 coordinate 58,458, forward strand.
AATAATAGAAATATTTATTTAGTAAGGGTTGGCAATCAATGACGACATTAAGTTTTCCACATTTAATAATAATGACTTTGATTACGAAGAATTCGTATACTACTCGCAATACTACGAAGCATTGCAACCAACAATGTTTTCAACCTCTCAATTTAGATGAAATTGAAAGTTTTTTTTAAGTCTGTACTAAGAAACTTGCCTTCTGCAGTTTTATACATCTAACAGTTTTGTATTCCCGAATGTACCTCTGTGAGTTACTTACAATTGTAACAAATCACTTAGAAACCTGTGTTTTGGTTTTTTGAGTATTTTAAGAAGCTAACTAACTTTTATAGTGATTACAGCACTTTATACCTGCGATATCAATGACATCCTCTTCAAATTCAACATTTCATTTGTACAAAATTTTTGAAAAAATTCTAAAGTCGTTCCACGTCACCCAGTTTGACGATAAATATTTTGATATCTATTCAATACATCGCACTATTTTCCTCTTTCTAATTTCATCTGAATGGTAAAACGATTTTTGACATTAATTGATGAATTATGATAGAAATAACCGCGGCAAAATATTTGCCTTAATATAGCTGGCCAACTTTAAAGAACCTATATCTATGTACATATATAGTTATGGCCAAAATAATAGCAGTACGAAATTAAAAACTGGTTATTAATAATTTTAATCTTCTTTGCTTGAATTATCGAAACGACCATCTATCCATGACGTGCCCAAATTCATAAGGAACTGTAGTAGTATATAACAGTCAACTATATTCTTACAGCTAGGTGAAGTCCCGTATTCTTTCGCTGTAACATACACTTGGAAGTGGTCAAAATAATAGCAGTCGTTGGCAGTCTTCCGTCAAACATCGTATTAAGTGGATTGAAAGGTTCAATTTATATAAAATAATTTAGTTTAAATTACACTAGTACACTCCTATAGTACAAGTTTTTGAATTGTTAATGAAAATATTGGGTCGCAAAAAGCGCTGCAGTGTACAAACGCGTAAATTAATAGTAACACTAAGAAATGAAGGTAAAACTTATAAATTTATTCAAACCGTTTTAAAGCGTTCGGCTAAAATGATAGTGAATGCACTGCGTTGGCAAGAAAAATCAGAAACCCGGGGCCGTGAGAAGAAAATAACGAAACGCGATGACAAACTGATTTTGCGCCACACAACAAAAAATCCATTCATTTCTGCTATTAAATTGAAAAAGATTTAGAACTAAATATTAGTGCAAGAACAATATGCAGACGCTTACAAGATAACAATTTACCTGCGAGGAGTCCTAGAAAAGTGCCACTATTAAAAAAACAACATGTTGGACGTCGCACAGGCTCATATGAAATGTACTCCAGAAAAATGGCGTAACATACTTTGGACAGATGAAACCAAAATAGTATTATTTCGTCAAAGAGGCCGTAGATTATTTGTTCGAAGACCAGTAAATACAGCTTTTCAACCACGATTTACTTTAAAGACTGTAAAACATGGTGGTTCGAAAATAATGGTTTGAGGGTGGTTCTCGTATTATGGAACCGAACCAATATACAGGAGCCAAGGCATTCTAGACCAACATGGATATGTAAATATCCTAGAAAATATATTGTTACCTTATTTCGAGTGAGAACTGCCTTTAAAGTGGATATTAATACAGGACAATGATCCAATGCATACCAGTCGACGAGCGAAGGATTGGTTCCGTGAAAATAGGATTGAGGTTCTGGTGTGGCCAGCTCAGTCGCCAGACCTCAATCCTATTGAGAACTTATGGGCTAACGTGAAAGAAGGTGTCTTTAAGGCCAACTCTACAACTCAAGACGAATTGTGGAAAATCGTGCGAGAAACTTGGATGTCCATCCCTCATGAACGCTGCCAGAGGTTGGTTGACAGTATGCCCCGAAGGTGCATAGATGTAGTGAAAAACAAAGGCTACGCCACTAAATATGAATGCTATATTCATTTTAGAATAAATAAAAAATTATATTATTATACTTCTCGATGTTTTTGTTTCAAATATATAACACTGCTATTATTTTGTCCACATGATTTACAAATATTATTCTAATTACCAATCGACCTTAATCGATATGTAGGTAAATATAACTACGATACTGCACATTTATCTCTTCATTACAACTAAAAACTAGTACCACTTCCATTAAAAAGTCAATAATTAAAAAATAGCATATATTTTCTGTCGTACTGCTATTATTTTCGCCATAACTGTACTTTCTTTTTTTCCACGTCCAATAGGAAACTCTAAAATATTAGAATAATTTAACAAATATTGGAAAGACACTCTGTTCTAGTCTTATATCAAACAAGTTACTTATTTATCGAGCAAATCATAATTGAAAGAGAAAAAATCTTCAGAATCACCTTTTTTTTGAATCATTTCCAAATTTCCATTTAATTACTGTGGTATTTCAGTAAATGTCAGTATAGTTTTGGTTTTGGACTGAAAACAGGCTGAAAAGAATGGCAATGTCGTGAGTAAATCGAAAAGTAAAAGGATTTCAACAAATCTTAGTGTTAAACGATATCTCCAAATCAAAACGAGCTTCTGTGTTTGAACTCCAACCCAATCATATATCATTTATTATTATCAAAACAAATCAGTACATTTTAGAAACCCAGTCTAACTGATTAGCATCCAATCCTTGAATTGCAAATTAGTATGCAGTCGTGTCGTGTATAAATATTCCACGGTTGATGAATTCGCTTGATTTGCCATGTTTAATTATCATCTTTCTAGATTTTGGGATATCTATTTGCAATATCTATTAGATATTTTATCTACCACCAGACTACACTTACTCCTATTTTATTTTTACGAAGCTAAATCTAAAGTTATACGTCTACAATTAAGAAAAAATGCCATAAAATGACAGACATAAAATAAGATCAAACAAAATCATTGGTTAACTGCAGCCGCAAAATTAATTTGCTTGCAGCGAACAGTAGCACAAACTTAGTATTTATAGTTTATTTGGTGGGTATAATGCCGAAGTCTGTGATATACAAATTTTGACTCGATTCACCATCCGCTATACTACAAGTCATTAACACCAATTCAGCTAAGTTGAGAGCGTGTTTTGCCTAGCCCTGTTATATGTATACATGTCACGATCAAAATTGAAATCCATCTAATTACAAATTTATAGTAAACTTTTGTACATATTACTCTCACACGTATACTAATAATACATGGACAGCCTTTGGTCCTTCGCTAACCTGTGGTAAAGATGAAGTGTATATAAGACGAAGGTTGTGTGAGTATGATGCCGTTATGTAAGTGTAGAGGTTGAAGTGTACAGTCTCTTTTACAAACATGGAGCTGAAGCGAAAACTTATTTAGCTGAAACTTTATTTCAATAATTTCTTAAATTATACTAGAACTTGTGTTTTGTGGAATTCATATCTATGATACTTGCTAGAAATTGTTCAAAATGAAATATGTCGAATGATATTTCGTCGAAAGTCTTGAAAGATCCGGAGAGTTAAATCAAATTGGATAATGCATGCTTCATCAGTACCACTGGTCACAACCAAAATGAATCTATTTCTGCCAGTAATGGTGCCTTATACCACAGTTCTAGCAAGTTGATGATACATGTCCAAACAGAATCTATATTTATCACTGAAGACGATAAAAGATTGTTGTATCTGTCAGTTGGTATATTGGCAAAAACTGTTTTCTTTTAATGTTATATAAGTACATATAGATCATATGATTCATACTCAATATATGATTTTAACACATGACTGTATAATACAAAGTTAGTGAAGAGCGAGTATGTGCAGAAAGTCAGTGGTGGATGAAGACAGCCCTTCTATACTCGAGGGAGCTGATGTGACGGTGTGTGGGTAGCTCTCGCCCGGTGGTTAGCAGTGTACCGTGTAAAGTTATGCCTGAGAGTAGAGGTGCGACCGTCAACCCACGGCTAGCCTGATCTCCGATTGCAATTAATTCGGTCGGCATGAGCACTAATTTACATCTGCGGACATCAGTGTTCCGTACACAGCTCTATGTCACTCGAGCAGCACACTACACGGATCTATCTACACCTTTTGCCCAATGATGGCAACTACGAACATGCTTGGATCAAATTTGCTATTACATAATGCCTGATAAATGCTTGTGTGTATCTGTACATATGCATATGATTAATATCTACGAAAAAGTGTTTAGAAAATGTTATGTATATTGTTATAAATTGATACTTTATCGGTACATAGTATAGTTGTTAGTAAATTTTATAAGTCGTCAAAGACATTTTACCTACTGCAGGTAAATTAAAATGTCAACATCTGAACCAATCGCCGAGAAAAAAAATTTGAAATTACTATTTACTCTTGATAGATTAGTAGTTGCTATTTCGACCACGTTGAGATATTTGAGCAGATTTATTTGCATCTGTGCACACATGATCTGAGGCCTAATTGTTGACCAGTTTAACTGTATATGTGATCCGTGATCCAAATGGTTGGAATTTTAACCGAAGTCCGTTTCGTAATGTTGTTGTGTTATAATTTTTACGTAGTGTGCGCTTACTGTCTGCAATAAATTCCAAAATAAGCAATATAAACGCACGTAGTTTTTGACAAATTAAATATATAATCTAAAGAAAATAGAAAATCAAAAATAAATTTACACAACCTGGAAAAGATGGATGATGCTCAGCCAGCTAATTATCATGAAGTTGAAGAAAATTCAGATGCTGATGACTCAATCCCAGTAATAGTAATAGCTAGGCAAAATACATCAAGCTCACAAAAATATCTTAGACATCCAAGGTTTTGCTACCTCATTACCATTCTGATCATGATAGCGATGATTCTTACGGAGATTCGACTTTTGGTGGAGTAACATATTATCAAGAAAAAGCCTTGAAGCTTAAATCCCTAGAAAGTAAGTCTAATAATGACAAAGCCTACACTCGCAATTTTTAAAAACTAATAATCGGCTGCTTAAATCAATTAATAAATTAGAAATGGTTGGCATTGGACGAAGATACCTTAGTTGTACATCAATCACCATGGATAAAAAATTAAAGAGTCTCAATGACCTCAAGAACATGATATCTTTTTGACAAAGATTCGCTCAGAACAATTTTCACAGATTATAA
>CM043018.1:64094-132275 GCA_023690525.1 Holotrichia oblita
CCATACAAATAAAAGAAAGTCTGGTTTGAATATTGTAATTTGCCGTTTAGTAAACAGTTGCAATATTTGTTAATAAATAATCTAGCTTACGTAGTTACTATGATAATTTGCATATTTTGTTTTATTAGGTTTTCCTAATGAACATGTTAAAAGAAAATTAGCTTATGTGAATGTAACTGTTAAGAGACTTTAACTTAAATTTCTGGCCAATCAAATCAACGCTTTGTATAAGTTTATTATTTCTTAAATAGAGACAAAACCTGTAGGTGCCTGAATCTTACGGTATATCATATTCAGTTCCATTTCTTTTAGAGCATCAACGACATATCTTGCTAGTCTATCTAGTCTTCTGGTTTCTTTCTGCAGTAGAATGACCAAAAACCTAGACCAGTTTAATTATGTTTGTCACAATTAGCTCCCACAGTATCCCGAGATACTCAAGAATGAGTTCTGATCTTGTACGATCCTATCGCAGCGAAGCTTGGTTTGTTGTCTTCTTGTTTTTAATGATTCTACTTTTATCAAGAAATTTAGAGCAAGCAATGGCCAATAATGTCTTCACAGCAGGGGTTGGCATTATACCCAAGCATCCTGCTCAGTAATTTTTGGGCACTTTTTGCACGGCCATTGAAGTTAGGAAAGCTAGTAAATTATTGAAAATATGAATAAAAACGGTAATAATGCAAAAGAAAATAAAAATTTAATGCTACAACTAAAAACATAAGCTTATAAGAAAGAAAAATAACAAAAAATAAATAAAATAAAACATCCTCATTATAAAATAACTCTATATCTTTTGTTCGTAAAAATAGCCTCCTTTGGCGCGTAACACTCGCGGCATTTGTTCTATTAAATTTGTCACCGGAAATGTTGTTCCATTCAGTTTGTAGCAGTTCCCATAGATGATCTTTCGGTGTTGGACAGATTCTTTGTAATCGTCTGTCGAGGTCATCCCACAGTAGTTCGACGGGGTTCAAATCCGGACTTTGCTGGACCAGGGCATGGTTTCTAAAGCATTTTGTTCTTCTTGTGACGTTGGATAGTCCTTACACATTCGTGCAGTATATTTGGGGTTGTTATCGTGTGCAAATACGAAATTCTGGCGAATTAAACGCAATCCGGATGTTACCGCGTTTTCTTCTGGTCTTTGTGTGTAAGTCTCTTTGCGCATAATACCGTCAATTTTTATCAAATCTTCGGTCCTTGCACTGCTGAAACACTCCCAAACCAACACATTCTTTCGCCTTTCGATCGCCTAACAAAATCTCGTTTCTGTCCAAAGATTTCGAACTTGGAGTTATCCGTTCAAGGAACATTTTTTCCACTCTTCTGTACAATTGTTATGTGTTTTGGCCCATTCCAATCATTTTTGACGGTTACCAGGACGCAAGGACGATTTTTTTGCTGCAACACAACCGAAAAGGCCGGCTTCTCTTAAGCGGCGTTTAGTGGTGGTTAGAGAAATCGGTCGTTCGCGTTCCCTCTTTGATTTCTGCTGCGATTTCGGGCGCTGCCAATCGTCGACTTTGCTTGCTTAGTACTTTAAGGCGCCGATCTTCCATAGGCGTCGTCACTTTTGGTCGACCTGGACGATTACGGTTTTCCAATGACCCGATGGTTCGGTACCGACGAATAGTATACTGTACTGATTTTATAATTTGCAATTTTTCCGCAATTATACGCACGAAATAACCTTCCTGCAATACCTGGTGCCAGTGGGTCGAGGCAAGACATCGGTGGGCTGCTGCGTGAAAGCACATTTCGTTTTTCGACAAATCCAGATTCGAATTGAGAGTCGGCGATTGGCGATGACGGTGGTTCTTTCGAGACATGTCAGGTGAGAGTCTCACCTTGAGCAGTGCATCCAACCACGTTATATCCACTGCCAGCACAGCATTATGGTAGGTGTGCGATTATACATGGTCGAGGTACACGGTAGTACACGATGACGGGGTGCCGACATGTAGATAGGTGCTATGGCCCATTGCGCTTCTTTACGTTTGGCAGCGCCCTGATCTGCTATACAGGAACGGCAAGGCATGGAGTCAATAAGTTGTTGTAAAGTAGTCAAAGGGGTGGCCAATCATGCTATTTCAACTCTTCTTCTTATCTCCCCAATGTCGGATAATAGCGAAGCGTCTCGCCGATCATATCCCAAGCATGCAAATTGCCCTACTAATAGATCTACAGAGTGCTTCATTAATAATGGGAAATATTTTAACTGGAGATACTATCTGTCAAATAATGACCATTCACCAAAAATAGCCTTATTCAAAATCGCACAGTTTTCGAGATGAAGGTCTTCAAAGTTCCAGAAAAAAAAATGAATATGTTGTTTACATAGGAAGTATTCAAGAATAATGGAAAAATTGACATAGAATTTGAGTGTTGGCCTACCCGGATTTTTACTGTTTAAATTATTTTTAGCCACAAATCCTTCCGAACTTTCTCGTTTTTACTGGTCTATTAGGTGATGCTAATTTCGTACTTGTGAATCAAAAAAACAAAGAAGTTCTATTGATGTTAACACAAGGGGATATTTTTTTCTCTTTGTTATAATTTCGCTAATTTCGGAAAATTCCACCATAAGAATTATGGTGAATATTATTTTCATCGTACAAGTAGATTAGCTTAAAGATGGAAAAAACGATTTTTTTGTTCTGGAACTTTGGAGACCTTCATCTCGAAAACGATGCGATTTTGAATATGGCTATTTTTGGTCAATGGTCATTATTTGACACGTCGTATCTCCAGTTAAAATATTTTCCATTATTAATGAAGTACACTGTATAACACGGCTTCCAATGTTTGAACTGAGCGCTGATTCATGAATTCGTTGTCCTCGGGTTCGTAGAAGGAATCAAGTACAATATGACAAAATTCAGTGAATATTTTTAGCCGCCCCTATATATTCACTAAACTCATCCTTCCAGTAGGTAATAGAATCCTTAATATATTACCAACTTAAAGTAAATGTTCATAAAATATGTGCAGTCAGTTAATACGAGTTGCGGCAGTAGTTCAATGTAATAACTGAATTTACTTGTATGACCAACCTACTAATAACAAACCGACTCCCAGTCGTGTTCCACTGCCGGTAGCCGAGACTAATTATCACATACTCGAATGCTTCTTATCATACTTGACGGATATTATACTCCGATATGATCTTAGAATGCTACAAACATCATACAATTCTATTCGACAATCGTTCACAGTCTAATAGAGAGACGTATAAAGCTAAGAACTTGACGTTCGCCGTCTTATGCACGGTGAGTTACGTACTGCCTGTAAAGCCATCGAGACGTATGTTCTGTAATGTTCTCTTACTCGTTCATTTCATACGGTGAACCTCGAATGTGCATGTGAAACGTCAATTTCTTTTTGTACTAGTTTTTCGCATCGACGATTTGACGTTTTTACAATGGAGCGTTTGCCCGTGCTTCGTCACCTTTTTATTTCGGAATTTTTATTTCTAAGTCTTTTCTGTCGGGGAAGGAAAGAGAAAGGGGCATGGTTTTCTATTTTTCCGAGTTTTTGTTTTAGCTTCCCGAAGCTTTGCAGTGCCACACCGATGTGACATCGCTCTGTGGGAACTCTTAACGGAATTATTCCTTGATGAAAGAAACCATACGACAATGTTTTTTTTTCTATTGCTGCTATTTTGCTTTTGTTTTTGAGTAAAAGTCCTGCTGTTTTTAAATGCTCGCTTTGATTGATATGTATTTGGTGTACGTTTATTTTATATGACCAGATGTTTTATTTTGTTTAGATTATAGAGTACAAACATCGTTCATGTTATATCGGGTTAATTCATTGACAGTGAAGGTGTAGCTTTTTAATAAGCGGGTATTAATGAACACATGTCATTAACTTATCTTACTGGAAGAATTCCGTTAAAAAGTGTAGGTACCTAAATTGATTTTAGGTAGAATTCAAATCGTTAAAAGTTAAAATTCTTTTTTGAGATAATACTCTGATTACTCAATGTAGAAACTTAAGTTTTTAATGTATTTTAAACCTTACAGCGTGAACTAATAATCTGTCCTTGAATACATTATAAAAATATATACAGGGTGAGGCATTAGTACGTCAAAGCTTAATATATCCATTAATATTAATATAATATAATAGTGATATATACAAAAATCATAGCTAGTCTTAAGCTACATATTTTAAAATTATTTTCGTATATACAGAGTGTTCCATATTGCCAGGGTGAACCAAACATACATTTTCTTAAATGGGACACACTATACATTATTTCAAATTTAGATTAAGCCTATCTTCCTCATTCCTTCGATGTAAGATTTCATTGAGTTATACCGAGTATTTCAGAAGTTAGTGGAAGAACGACTATAACGTTGTTTGATCTTTTTGGTGGACATTTTGAACATCTATTGTGAAATCCGTTATATCCCGAACATTTGGCTTGGAATAATTAAATATTACTTACCGGTATAAGTTTAACATTTTGTAGTTGCTTTGTATTTAATAAGTTTATCTCAATATATGATTTAATAGTTCTTTACTGCCATTTTTCATGGCTAATTTGATATCTTAACAATTATTTTGATAAAGCTCACCTTTCATTAAGAAAATAAAGAAAATATTAAATATCTCAGAAATCATCAATCAATCAATCAATCAATTTTAGATATAGGGAGTGGTTAATAAAAATGAAAGTGCATACAGTGTCCTTCCTTTTCTTAATATAAAATATAGCGTTTGAATCGCCCTGTACACAGTTTTCGCAATATTGGCAAAATATCACTTTGCTATGAAACTGTAGCAATATAAAAAAGTCATTCCAGTACAAATACAATTTCAAGTTGTTTCGTGTGGAATACACAGGAAACACGCAATGATTTTCAGAAAAAATTGACCATAACTTCTGAAATACTCGGTATAACCCAATGAAACCTTACATCGAAGGAATGAGGAATATATGCTTAATCTAAATTTGAAATAATATATAGTGTGTCCCCTTTAAGAAAATGTATGTTTGGTTCACCCTGGCAATATGAAACACTCTGTATATACAAAGATAATTTTAAAATATGTAGCTTAAGACTAACTATGATTTTTGTATATAATATTTTGTGATATCTTTAATATTAATGAATATATTGAGCTTTGACGCACTAATGCCTCACCCTGTATGTAATGAACGATAATAAATTTGTTGAAAATGCTTCCAATCCATTACAATCTATTTTGGATTACATAATCCATTATTTTTTAACGAACAGTGGTCTTATTGTTCGTTGTACAGGTGCTCTGGATGTTGCTGCATTTGCATTTAACTTTGGTTTTTGTGTCACTAACATTTCTTGAGCCTTTTTTTGGATGATAGCTGATCGAAATAGAGGTTAGCAGTATCTGTTATAATGGGCTTTGTGCGTTGGCATAGCGAAGGGACACCAAAATTCCGACCGAGCTGTTTGTTTTAGATGAACCAAAGTGTCCAATTTTGAAGGGTTCCTAGTTTACTAAACACGATCATGTGAGAGCTTTATACTAACAGAATTTTGGAACTGCTTTTAAAATATCGGAGAAGTTGTTTTTAAAAAAAATGTATCAATTATTTTAAACTTCCCATTCAATGTTTGCTCTAAGTTTGTGAAATAATTAAATTTTTTGAAGATATACGAAAAAAGTGCACACCTCACAGGTTGTTAATAGATGACACAAATAAGAACCTTAATAAATAAGGTGGAACCAAAATTGATAGTACGGTTTACTAGGAACAGTACTATTTTTAACGGGTCGATGGCCGCAGTGGTTAGGCGGCTGACTTTTGTTGTGAGAGGACGATAGGCGCCGGGATTCAATTCTCTGGAGGGACGGTGACATTTTTTCAGAGAGTTCAATCCCGGATCGACTTGCCATTCGCTGTTGGGAGCAAAGTGATTAACAGCGCGGCATCATAAAAGGCGAAATGATGCTATCACAAAGCCAATTCAACACAACATACACACACAAAAACTACAGTCATGAATTGTTCACATGTTGTTCAAATTGGTGCTTGTTAATAAACATATAATTTAATAATCAATAATTACCAATAAATAAAGGCAAAAATAAGAAAACTAAAGGAGTATATCCTTGAATAAGTTAAACTTTATTATAGATCCTCCAGATAAGATTTGAAAATGAGGTATTATAGAGCTCATGATTATCTTGCGGGCGATAATGTTTTCCCTGCATATAAAAACGCAAAATTTAATTTTGCATATTTTAACAGCAAAATGGAATAGAAATTCTTTAGTTTTTAATAATATCGCTTCCTACCAAAGTGGCCTAGTTTTTAGCTTCCTAGAAATTCTTACACCTACCCTCGTATTATCCAAGATTTTCAACTGCTCGTTTTGTCATGCCGTGATATTAAATAATGAAGTAATAAAGCAGGTAATAACGTTGTTGTGTGTTCATGTCTCACGTGCTTTATGTACGCTCCTATTAACATATATATTAACTTTTCATCGTGGGCGTTGCTCGTAATATGAAATTAGCGTGGTTAGATTCAGCTACTACTGCCTCGTACACTAAAGCGCTAACACGCTGCCACACTAAAAACGTCTAATACATCAACACGTCAATAAAAAGACGTGAAAATGGAACTTTAATAATACAACCAAGATTATTTGCGACCATCAGCTCGCATAGAATTAAAATATAAACTAGTATATAGCGAAGTGCAGATAAACTGAGAAGATTGATCTTAACTACTTTTTCATTCATAGATTTATGTATTAATCAAATATGAGTATTTTAAACAGATACTTCAGAAGTAAACAGGAATTCTATTTCCATGTTGTCAGTAAAGCTTATACTACCTAGAACCAATAGCAAAACATTCTACCTAAAAAGAGAATGATTTATACGACGTCCAGTTCCGACTGAAAACACACATGGGGGCTAGTTCAAATTCGTTTCTAATTCGGCGGTACGATGATGGATGGTGTGTTTATATGGCGAGTGGCTAGGTACAAAGGTCAGGGGACGGGTGATGGTCAGCGTAATGCCTGGAAGGGCGCGACCCTGGGTCAATTGGCCGGCACGAAGGCCCAAAGTTTGGTCTGTTACGCAGCCGGTCCGTGGACTCGAGGGACCGTGCGAAACCGGTTCAAAGACATACGTTTTTGATTAAGTTTGAAACGTGCGCGTCATTATTTCTTTGTGAGTGTGCAAGTTAAATTTACTATTTGCGGTCAGTCTCGCGTGACGTGTCATTTTCTTAATAAATGATTTTCGAATCGCAACACGCGTGAAATAAAATTAGACTTCGTATCAGAAGAAAATATTTTTGACCTATACTTGGTCGTAGAATGTTTATAGTTTTCATTTGTATAAAAGAGCTTCGAGATTCTAGTTGAGGTTCTCTGTGATATTTATTCATTTCTCGATACTGATTCCACTGTTAATGGTAGTTCTTCGACGAATACGTATTTTTTACATTGCTTGCTAGCAGTTTTCTATTTTAGTTTCCATTTTCCACAATAACTTTATTCGAGGTTTGTTAAATTGGAAAAACGTGAATGGCATTTGTATCCCCTATGACACGGACGAAACCAAAAGATCGTTTTAAAGGTTGATAGTTTCACAAAATATATGTCCCTGGCTTTTTTTTATATTAAAAGAAAGTACTTTCTGTGGGCGATAAATTTGTTGTTTTCTTATCTTAAATTGTCTGCTAATTGGCTGGTGAAGCTAAAGATATTCCTTTTATTGACGCAATCAGCAAAAATATTTTTGTACCAAAACTAGTTCTATCGTAACGTATTTAGTGTGCTTTTATTTATGATATCCCTAACCGTTTTGGTTTATTAACTTACCTTAATATTATATGCCTATAATACGCGTTCACAGCTGGGAAAGGAAGGGGTGAAGAGTCTCTGAACGACCACCCGGAAGACGTTTTGCTGCTAGGAGACCATCCCGCTTGAGCTTTTGGAAGTCATACATGTCATAATTACCCTAATTTAAAGTAGTTTGCTTTGCTAGTATACAAGTTATGTATGCTGTCGTAGTCAGTTAATTGTTATAAATAGTTGCTTAAATAGTGATATTGAATGTCTCTTTACGCTTTCATAGTTTCCTGGTTTTTGGATTCCATGCATATCATAAATTTCCTTTTGAGTTAATTTTTTAGTAATTCATTCAGACATGCTCTCGTTCATTTATATTGATTGGTGTTGTTTATTTGCATTTTATTAAGGTAGAAACTTAGTTACAGAAGACATTTCGGAAAAAGAAATTTTGCCGATGGTTCCATAATCTCTCCGGTGAGGAACAAAAACCAAATTTACCTTTATAGAAGAAGATGTCCGACCCCGAAATAACTCCGCCTCTCCCTGTCCACTTCCGAGCAGTGCGCAAAAAGGTGGATTGGAGTTTCCTCCGCATTCCCACAGTTTCTACACAGGGGAGAGTTTACTATGCCCATGCAATGCAGGTGTTTGTTCAATGCGCAGTGACCGCTTAAGATTCCTGTAAGTAACCTCAGCCTGACCCTGCTCATAGAGACTGCCTTGCGCAGTTCTTCCTCATACGGGCGAATCCCGAGAGTTTTACAGTGTCTCATGCCGGCAAGGGCATTGCAGTGGGAGCAATGCCTAGCAGCGAGTTCAGATCTGACAAAGGCTTTGATGCTGCCATAGGAGTTCCCACATGTGCGCAGGTCTGGATTGCGATTACTTCGGCTTGGAAAATGGTCGTAGTGCTCCCCAGGCTGAGAGCTTCACCCTGGGTTTCACCATCTTTCCAAATTCCAATTCCCGTGCCGTTTGGCGTTTTTAAGGCGTCGACAAACCAGCGAGATACCTCCCGTCTTGGTTTGTGGACGGAAGCTTTGGCAGTCTCTCTGTTGGAGATGTTTACAATGTATCCCCCACTGAAGCTGAAAGTAGGCGAGATCTTGTCCGCCCTCATGGACAGTGGTGCTGTCTGCTCTATGTAGGTGAAGATGCTGGTATGATCTCCCGTTTTACCGGAGAAACCCCTGCATTCACTACGTTTTGCCCTGTAGGCCCCTAGGACTGCCTCCGACCACAAGACAAGCTGCAGAGGAGGTAGCCCAAGGATCGCCTCCATCGCCGCAGTCGGCGTCGAAGACATTGCTCCAGTGATACCTAAGCAGGCAATCCTCTGGACTTTACTGAGTGTGTTGGCCGCATAGCCCAAACTAGATTTGTTATTGAGGAGATGCATTTATTACAATAAAACGTACCTGGTCCTCGATGGATTTTTCTGCACTTGTCGTTAGTTTTTATGTATATTCTAACTAAATCAAAATTGAATGAAAACAAAAAATGGTAAACCCTTTTCTTTCCACCGAAATACTCAGTTTTTAATGCCTTTTACCAAAGACCATTTTCTGGTGTTTATAAAGCAATGTATTTATAATTCTGAATTTTAACCTGAGAATAATAGTATTTAAGTTCTTGGACAAAACATGGCCTTTTATTAAATTGTACGTTTTTAGTTTCACATTTTTTCACACTTTTGTTTTATATATGTTTGCTTGCAATAACCACGAAACATAATATTACCAGCAGCATGATTTTTTGGATAATCTCGAATTTTCATCACAGTAATAATTAAAAAAAAACATTTCAAAATTTATCTTTTCACTGGACTTTATAGATAGATTTCGCCATCGTTGAGCAAATTTTAACAACTGAAATTGTAATGTCTTGTAATTAATTGCCAATTGAAAGGAAAAAATAAAAAACGAACGACCTTCGAAGATAAATTACCCAAAATTTAAATTTATTTGAAAATTGGCGTATAAAGCGTTCAAAACATTTTTTGGGAGAGACAGCAACCATGAATTTCCTTTTTTTTGGAGTAGGTACATTTTGCAAGTTGCTATAAATAGAAAATATCAAAGTTTATACAACACACATATGTTTTCGGGTCTTTTTAGATGCCAATAAAAAGCCACGTTATTGACCTGAAGAAAGTTTATACTAATAATTTTGAGCTACAACTTAAATAATTTTCGATGTAGCATTTTTTACATTGGCGTTTTTAATAGTTCATACTTCACAATGAGTAATTTACTGTTTTGATTGATTTTACCATTAATACGAAAGGTAGATGTACGATATGTATAATTTAATATATTACTAGATTTTTTATTTGCAATTCTTAGTTTAATATGCTAATGCTAATCTTACTTTAGACTAAATTTGTAGATGCACATTTCAATTTACGAAGTTAGTAATATTACCGGAGGCACATAGCTATATGTCTTGTGAATTTCCTCTTAAGGGTATGCATGCTATAAATTTACAGCTTATTGATACCTGCTGTTCTAGTAGAGTATTCCCACTGTGCACCGTCTTCCTGCTTGCCTATTTTCCCTCGCCTGTCTAGTTATAAACTTTGTTGCGGTGACATTGCTTAACTCGGCGGGTGATTTGTGTTGGGCCGCCCCTGCCCTGTCCTGTCTGCCTCCATATTGCCTTACGTCAACCTAACTGACACTAAATTTTACTTCTTGCCCCGACGCCGTATGCTGCAACATCCCGCGGTTCTATGTCTCCGAATTTACATCTCGCCGCCGCATAAATATTTATGCTCACTTGCGCTAAATTTACAGAGACCGCATTTACCTCTAAATTATGCCCCTATTTGTGAATAGACAATGGTGCAATTGTTTAACTCGAATCAGCTACTAAATAGAACAAAATAATTTGCATTGCAGCTTCATGAAATATGAAATTGTAGACGCCAGATGTTTTGGAGTGCCGATTTTTCAGTTTTCATTATTCTAAATGGATTATATTAAGCTAACGTTGCTTCTATTTTGGTAGAAGTTTGACAAGAAAATCACCTGTAATAAAATTAGAATTCTAGAATTTCTAGTTAATAAGTAGAGATTTATTCAAACAAATTCTTAGCGATTAAAAGTATTAAATTAAATTAGATAAAAGACGATTACCGAGCAGCGACACCAAAAACCACTCGAAATGAAGAAAACATCGAGACATCGAACATCTGACAGACGACCAACAATGTTCAGCAACTGTTCCGATGTTGAGTGGATTATTGACACCATTTATAAAATAGTATGTGATTTAATCATCCATCTTTAATAACTTTCTCGTCAAAAGTTTGAAATCCAATTGTAGTAAAAGAAATAAAAACATATTAACTGAAAGCAAAATAAATTTTCTCTCATTTTACCATATTAGACAATATCCACAACAACAAACACTCTCTCTCCAGTTTGGCGAAACTGTTTACTTTCTTTACCTAATTTATTTTATTATTCCTTCCCTTATATTCTTCTCTCGCTGCTTATTTTTCTAATTACATCCGTCAGATCAACAGGTTGCCGCCAGTTCATTCGTTCGTTGGTTCGTTCATCCTTCCGCGAATAATTTTTAATTTTCACTTTCACTTTTCCATCTTCCGTCTTCTTCTACGCCGTAAGAGCTCCTCGTTCTTCCTTTATAGCGAGGCGTTCTCAATGTCGGAGTCTCTCAGACAGTAAATAATAACGTAACGAAGTTTATTAAAAATAAGAAGTGAGAAGATTCTCTACTGCTTCTTTTCTTTTTCGTGTTCTCTGCCAACGTTGCGCGTCTTCTTTTTTCTCTTGTACGCTCTTTTCGCTTCGCTTTCGTTCCAGTGCGCGCTATCGCCCATTTATCGTTCACTTAGCTTATAATTAGGAAATTGTTTTACGGGAGTTGTCGCGCTTGTTTTCAGGGCGATTGTCTTCTGTTATCGTCTTGTTTTTCGTCATTCCGCGTTTGTTCCAACGACAAGCTGTGTTTGTAATAAATTAATTCTTAATCTTTGTGTAAAAGGAGAATATATATATTGTTTAGGTTTAGTATTGAAAGATGAAGCTGGTTGCTAATTTTAATATAGATGGGCGATAATTTGAGAGCGTGCGGATTAATATGCTTTTTTTTATTATTATTTCTTTTTCTTTCCGTTAATATTTTGAGAAAATACGCAGCTATCCCGCCGTTAATCGCAGCATATTTAAAAGGCATGGTTAGAGAACGTTTCTACGTATTAATTATAAAACTTTCTACAACTTCCTATACGTTTGCTCAAGAATAATAATTTATATTTATAGTGTGACAGTAAAACTTTTCGATTGAAAAAAAGAATTTTTTTGATTATTTCAACAATTATTAACACAGTTTGTACAAAAAAATGTGTTGTGAAATTTGCGATAAAAGTTCTAATAGATTTCGACGAAGAAAAGACGTCGCAAGACTGAATACTTCTGCAAGACAACTCTGCTTACTATACTTTTAAACGAATAAAGGATTGGTTTGGAATAGTAAGATAGTGTCAAATAATTAAAATCTCCTATAACGATGTACCACAATAAGATTGCTTATAAGTATGCTTATATGCTTATATGAGTCAGTTTAAGAAATACTGTAATTTGTATGTTATAAGTGATAGTGATAGTGATCTTTATTAGTCATCAGCAACAACAACAATATATGTATGTGTATGTGTGACACGTCAAAGGTAATAACATAAAATAAAAAAGCTTATAAAACTCATGTACAAGTTACACAGTTGTCTAACGAGACTAATTACAAACACATATATAACAACATATACACATATGACAAATACATATCTTATTTAGTCAACAGAACGAATCATAGCATAATCATGTTCAAAAGAGTGAGATAAGTATTCATTGAAGTTATAAAACGGATTGTCCAAAAGCAATTTTTTTACAGTTCTCGCAAAACACATATTGTTCATGCAGTATATGTAATATTTAGTTAGTAAGGTTGATAATAGTGTACTTGAAACATCCTTGGATTAATAAAGATTATTATTATTATATTATTATTCCAACATTGTGACCAACTTGGTAAGCAGTATCAAGTGCGAATTTTTTGAGCACTCATTATTAATTTTAATAACTCAAATCATTAATTTTTTGTTTATTTATCCATTCTGAATTAGTGGACCGACAGACATTTCGCAATTTCATTTAATATTACTCTGTCTTGCGTTTACCTTTCATTGTAGTTTAGCTTCAACTTCAATACATATTTTGCAACTTTGTATATATAACTACATAAAAGAATTAGGAGGACTAGCTAAGCTAACAGATCACATGATACCGAGGTTTTATCTCAACAAACAGTTTGAGCTGGTACATCAAGACCTCTAAATATAGGAGGACAGGTCCAAAACCGATTGAGGAGTGAGCATAGGTATCTACGATTCCAGTCTGATCCATTGTTTGAAAAGACATTACCAAGTTGCACGCACTAAAGTCTTTTGGGGATTTATACCTGTAATTCTAAACTCGTGTGGGACTGTTTGCTCAGTCTCAATGTTCTGGTCCAAAGAAACACAGTTACACTGATCTGGGTACCAGGTCGCTAGGGATGTGATGGTAACGAAACTGCCGACGGTCTTACAAAGAAAGGCGTTCTAATATATTGGACCAGAGCTATTCTGTGGTCCCATCAAAAGCTGAGCTCATGTCCAACAGTAGGAAAGTGAACAAAAAATCTCGCACTGGAGCAACACTCCAAAACTAAGACAATCAAAAAAGTTTATTAATTTTTCAGTCGACACGGCAAAATCTTTGCTAGAGCTCAGCAGAAGAGACCTCAGCACCACCATGGCTGAGGTATTACCTACAGAAGAAGGGCAAGGTGTACCGTGATAAATGCCGATTCTGTTCGGAGGCGATGACTCGGAAAAGGCATCACTACCTCGAACAGGAGCGCATAGAAACGGCTGATAAAAGAACCACATTCCCCAAGAAAAACCTAGACTTTTGAAGATCAACTGGGACATAAATATTAAGGGTACCTACTAATAATAAATCTTATAGCGAGGCAGCATTGTCTACACATCCCACCACTAATTTAATCTAATCTTATCGGGCACAAAGATTACATCTCATCAACATTTAAAAAATCTTACAAAATAGTTATTAGAAATCCATCAGAAACTGCAAATTGTTCTAATATTAAATTTGCTCAAACTACAAAATTAAATTAAAATGAAAATTGTCGTAAGGTTACGAAATTTTCCTAACATCAAGCAGCATTGAAAGATCTTCACTTTTACAACTTGTAATTTACGGATATGTTAACACAGATGTCTGTGGAATATGCTCAAGCGAATTTTGAAAGACTACTTTTGTGTTTCCTAATGATATTTGAAACTTTATTGTAATTGTCATTTTGTGTTTATTGTTTTATTGTTGTTTTATTTTAGAATTGGTTTCCGTCTTTTTCGAAGTTTAATTCTTACAAATGAATTAAGAAATAAACTAAAAGCTTCCCTAGTTTCAAACCATATTTCAGGCTGATAAAATGTTGAGAAAATGAAAATTTGAGCGGGTGTTTTGCTGTTCAGTTTAATAAGTTAAAAAATATTTTTAAATCTTTATTTTGTCAATTTCTATGTTGCCAAGTTTGCGATCAATTTATAGCGATTTATTTCGTAGAAACTGCATTTTGTGTTATTTATATTTTAGAAATGTGTATTCACATTTGAAAAATGAGTTATCCTGAACTTGGCAACTACATATATGTCAAACGCCAATATGTCGCAAGTGGATACAATACAATACAAAAAAGTCACAAAATGACTAAGTTTGTATTTACATATAAATTCGCAAAATTTACTGGACACACTAGTAAAGAATCTTTACCAAGGACAAAATAAACTCTTTGCTACCTGAATAAACCGTCCCTAATATAGAAATATGGAGGATTTTTACCAAGCGTGGAGATATGATGTTAAAACTGATTTGTTGGGCGATGATATCTAAATGAAAAGTGATTCTTCTTTATGTGGCTCGACTGTTAAATATTTATAAATCAATAAAGGAAGATAATTTCTTATTATTTAATTGTATACATCTGATCAAAAGATGTGGATGCACTGTTTATAACAATAACTTCATCTAGATTTATTAGATTCTTGAATATGTTTTTTGTTAAAAAGGTTAGATTTGTTACAAAAATATAACGATTTGAGCTTGTCTTTATAGGGAGATATAAATTTCACGCAGGAAGACAACCTTGTACTTCTACATCTTATATAATATTTAACAAGATACACATCGTCTTATTGGTACAGCTGGAAATATTGTTTCTTTAGTTATACCAATTTGCTGGAAGAAAATGACGAAATGACTAAAGTAATACCAACTCATTCTTATTCTAAATTACCAAAAAAAGACATAACTAAATGAAACAGCTTTAGCGTATATTGTCACCATAGTAGAATATACAAATCACTTACTGTATTATCTGGGAAATGATTTAGCTACTACTACTTGTTTGAGTAGCTTGACCACACATGTGTATAGATCGGATAGCTTTCGCTAAAGAGCAGTGTCCTTTTAGCTTGTACCCCAAACAGGTTTATATTATATTGCATAATATTTAGTACGTTGTTGCTTTGTATGATTCTTTATTTGCAAAAACCACAATAAAGAAAAAAATTAATTACTGAATGCAATATTATAATGGCACGTAGAAACTTTGTCAAATACTTTACTTTAAGAGATCACTTGCACAACATTTGCATATAAAGAAACATCCACAAATGTTGTCCTTGGCGACGTCAAATATGTATGATGTGTTGAAGAACGAAGAATTGATATCAGAAAAGAAGCAACCAAAACTTTTGCAGTACAAGAGCGAAATACTTGATTAAAATCAAAACAAAAAGAAATTGCTATGCACTAGGGCATACACTGCTGTTTTCGGTCGAATAACTCCTAACTTCTCTTTTCATGCTGTAATGGTTGCTTAATGTTAGTGTCACGTTACGTTCAATTAAATGAAGTTGCCGCAGTTCTATACCCAATCGTATACATATCCGTTTGTACAGGCTTTTGTTGATGTAAAGATGCTATTGTAACTTCAAATGAGATTCTCATTCAATTTGAAATCTTCAATGAATAATTAATTTAACTAGTTTCCATTAAAAAGACAGTAAAAAAAATATACTCTAACATAGAAAAAAGTAAAACAAAAAGTAAACGAACTTTCAAAAGCGATGAAATGAAAGTAAATCACCTAGCAAAACGAAACCATAAAAAAATAAATTTGTACATGGACGCGATGTCTTTGCATCTCTGCTTAGATCCTCACTACTATAAATCGTCAACGTCTTACACACCCTCACCACCCCGTTTTAGACGAAAAGGGGAAAGAGGAGTAGTAAGTATAGTGTACGGCCGGATTGTATCGTCCTGTAGCTATCCGAGTCGTTTTCGAGGGCTAGGAGGGTGGCCTAACAGAGGGAAATAGCGCGATGTAGGACCTTTGGGGGATGTGCGGGGATTGCTGTAACAGAGGAGGGTGTTCGTCGACGTTGGTGGATGTATCAAGTGGCGGTGTCCGTCGTGTGCGAGAGGGGTTGCTAGCTCGGATGTTGTATGGGGTTGCGGGGAGGAAGAGTAGCGCGGGGGTGGCGTGATCAATAAGTGTCCGCGGCTAGTGGCTAGCCGTTGCTAGGGCGAGGGCGGGTTGCTAGGCACTGTGGTCGCTAACAGCCCTCTGGGGTAGCATCGTGATGGCGTCACGATCCGCCATATTTACCCACCTGCTCTCCTATATACTCTTGTGTGCATGTGTCGGCGTCGGTCGTACAGCAGTAAGGGCATACATACACGCGGAGAGCTCGCTTGTTTGTTTTCAATTTCAACTTAAGTTTATGTATGCTCTTATGGAGATTTAGGTAGTTTATATATGCTGTAGAGTTAAGATACCTTACAAGATATACCTATACTACATGCATATTTATGTAAGACAAAATGCGCATTTATATCCACATACATGATACAACACTTACCTAACTGAAAATCCATTTAACCGCTTCAAAAACTCTACTAGCTTTGTAGGTAATATCGTTTTTCTTTTCGTAATTATTGCGTGGGTTATATATGCAAATATTCTTATAATGCCGTATACATAGACGAGATGGATGGAACGGCAGCAACAAGTTTTCTTCTCTTCCAAGCGCGTCTTTTTTACTCTCATTATGCGAAAGAAAAAAAAAGCGTAACAAACGCAACCAGACGACGGGTTCATCCTCCGTTCTTTTCTAACTTCTTCCAGGCGTACCTCTGCTCCTCTTTAGTGTATAGCTAGATTTCTGCTGTGCTTACTCGCGAAGTCGTGCTGTTTTGTGTGCAAGGGAAAGTACGCGAACCTATTAACTGCAATATTTTATCTCTTATAAGATTCATTATCACCTTCTCCTTAATGTTTAGTTTAGTAGTCTATTTTTAACTGTGTTGGGCATTACGCACTCTTCGATTAGCATAATAGATCTACATTGATTAATATATTAATATTGACAAAAACAAATTTGTATAATTGAGAATCATTTGAATCTTTGGCACAGTTTTTGATGGTTCAACTACTACCTTTTTTCTTTGATGGAAAACTTTTATATCTCAGAAAGTTTAAGTTGGCAATGTACACAAAAATGCTGAATTGGATTTAAGTTGAGTCATAGTGCTGGAGTGTCCAAAATTTTACGCCAGTTGTATAATAGCCAAGGTTTAAATCTAAAGATTTTATGTTTGAGGGCCATTCTTTTCATAATAAGTTAATGAATTGCCAATAGGTATGTACTTGTTTTTTCCATTTTCTTCCAAAAGATTGTTTTTTTTTTTTATCTAAATAAATGAACTGATCTATCTTACTTTTAATAGAAAACATATTTCAAGAATTTGTAAAACATTATTTCCTTTTCAATGTATTTTATTATCATCGTTTTGCGACTCAGAATATGGTAGAAACATTGCGGTGTGTATAAATTGCAACACACTCAGAAAATGACATGGATTTTATCGCTTTTATAGTTGCCCTCAAAGTAATTTTATGTACTATTATCTGAGGTAATCTCGAAGCACTGGTTTTCAAAGCCTTCACTCTGAGAATCAATTACGTCGATCAAGGAGAAATCATGATGGAAGGATATTCTACAAGAATATCTAGTCTAGACATAAAAAAAAAACAAAATATTTTGCAATTAAATATTGATAGTTGCCTCGTTAAATTATTGAAAGTGCCTCGCTGTTCAGAAAATTAGTTTCAAAAAAGTGATAGTATATTCATATATTAAGTATCTGATATCTGGTGTTGGTATCTTCAAATTATATTTTATATAAATCAATTAACAATAGTTAAACGAGTATAAACGGGTCGATAGCCGCAGTAGTCCGGCGGCTGACTATCGTTGTGGAGGGGCGATAGGAGCCGGGTTTCAATTCTCTGGAGGAATAGTGACATTTTTTCAGAGTTGAAATCCGGATCGACTTACCATTCACTGTTGGGAGCAAAGTGATTAACAGCGCTCCATTATAAAAGGCGATATGATACTGTCACAAAGCCATTTGAATACAATTTACATATACAAAACTACATCGCGAGAGTTGCATGATAGCCAGACAAGCACTACAGTTTGCGGAGTCACTGCAACTAAGAACCCACCACACATAAAAAAGCGTAATTAATATAAGATTTTACTAACTATTCTTGTCACGTCAATTTCTTGGACGCAAAGGATATAGTAGTATATCTATGGGGCTCATTGTAACATAATAATATTTATTTGATAGCTAACGAACAATATAAATTCTAGACGTTAAGGCTATAAATGGAAGAGGATCATTATTCATAAGGCCACCTCGACTGTTTTGACACAAGCTTATTAATTCTGTAAAATTTTCTATAACACTGGCACGTAAATTTAGCTCTATTCCTGGGTAACATGTTGAACGTTTTCCTTCGGGTCATTGATTCTTGCTAGCTTATTGGCGTACACTTTTCTCTATACATAATCTGAGTGGTGTTAAATCGCAAGCCCATGCAGGCCAATTGGTTGGGACATACCTATCAAAAGAAAATGGTCCGATTGTGAGAAGGCCTAGTGTACGTATGGAACACCAAAGACGCGCAACTTTAGAAATAGTATCAAATTTGAGCCAAATGAATGAAACTGTGTAACATTTACTGTTTCATGCAGCATTTTTGGAATGCGATGCGCAAAATAACTTCTGTTAAATATTTGGACCTGCATACTTAGAAAATCTAAAGTCTCTTTTCTATTTTTTTTAAGTTAAGTAATGGCATCCAGATTTGTTTAATAACATAAAAACTTTAGTACTGACTGTACAACGTTAGGTTTCAATAGACGCAATATTGGAGAAGCAGCCAAATGAAAGTAATTCCTTATTACTGTCTAAGCTTTCGTAAAATTTATTTACTTCATCAGAGACAAAAATCGGACAATATAAGATAAGCCATCAATGTAAATCGATGGTCATCCTCACAGTAAAAAGGTTAACGCTCAATTTTGCATGAAGACTAGGAAGTAATTTATAAAATAACTACGATTATCACAACAAATTAAAATTTGAAATTAACTTTAAAAAGGCCAACCCATCTATTTCAAGAGGTTCGTCTTAAGTAAATGGCTTAAGTAAATAAATTTTACGAAAGCTTACACAGTAATAAGGAGTTACTAGATTCATTTCGCTGCTTCCCCAATATTGTGTCTACACGCAGAGAAATATTATCTTGAGTTAAAACAGACTGTTTCAGTTCAAAACAATCCCGTATTTGTATATCCGCAAAACTATATTGTGTTATCACAAGAATATTATTTTCTAAGAAAATTGTTTTGCCGCAAAACAACATTGTTTTAATGTAAGAATATAATGTATTTGTAAGACTTCCGTATGTCGACCACTGAATTGACAATTTATAGGCAATTTAACGGAAAGTACAGGTTTTACTGAGTCCAAAACGGCCCCCCTTTTCTTGCGGAGATTAGTCTAAGATACTTAAAAATCGTTCTAAAAAGTGTTATTTCTAGGTTATGTTTCGCTAATGTGAAAATCCTCGCAGAAATGTCAAAACACTAGCGAAACATAACCTAGGAATAACACTTTTTAGAACGATTTTTAGGTATCTTAGACTGATCTCCGCAAGAAACGGGGGTCTGTTTTGGACTCAGTAAAACCTGTACTTTCCGTTAAATTGCTTATAAATTGCCAGTTCAGTGGTCGACATTCGGAAGTTTCGCCAATGGATTTACTTCAAGTACTTACAACGTTTGGGCGAAATTATTCCTCCAATTCCCATGAAGCTAAAATATACTAATAATATAATGCATTATTAAATGTACTTTTATTACTGCAAATGTCCACGCCTTAACTATAAAAAAACTTATACGTATCTAATTCTTGCAAAATCGTGCACGCAGATAAAAATGCACGTATAAACGCTTCATTACTATAATAATAGCTGTCGCAGGGGTAAATGGGCATCCCTCCTACGACCTTACGGAAGGACTAAACTCGAAAAGGGGGGTGCCGATCGACGGGGAAAGGATTTTTCTATAAAAATTATTAGATTTCGCCGCAGACCAACGTCCGAATCCTGTAAGATTAGCATTCGAATTAAAAATTCGCA
Source organism: Holotrichia oblita (assembly GCA_023690525.1). Classification (NCBI taxonomy): domain Eukaryota; kingdom Metazoa; phylum Arthropoda; class Insecta; order Coleoptera; family Scarabaeidae; genus Holotrichia; species Holotrichia oblita. The sequence continues at coordinate 84,563 of CM043018.1, forward strand.
TTAGAGCGGACTTTGAGCGCTTATATCTCCCGAACGGTTAACGCTACGCCAAAACTATCCATGTCCGAAGATATTCTCCTCGACGAGTACTTGGTTATTTTGGGGAAATTTTTTTTTTCCGATTAAAACTAAAAAATACAGCGTCGGGGCGCCGACGCCCAATGAGACGACGCTTTCCCAGACGTGACCGCCGAACCGGCCGTATTTATAATGACGATTTCCAAAATTTCAAAGTTCCAACGCCTTTCTAAACCGCTTATTTTTTGATAAACGTCGCCAAAATTCCTCAAAATAGATACTAGATATTTCTATATGAGAATATGATATCTCGAATTTACGAGCTCCGGTGGCGCATCGGAACGGGCGGTGGCCCACGGCGCTAGAGGTACGGCGTTCAAATCTCGACGAGGGATACTATGGCTTTTTTCTTTGGTTTTTTGTTTTTTTTTTTATTAATGATTGAAAATAATAATATATAAAATAAAGAAGTCTTCATTTCAACGGCGACGAAACACAAGAAATAATAATTAAAAAAACACGATGAATCATTAAATGCGTTAAAGAATTTCCAATTTTTTACAATTGTCCGATTGGAAAAACGTTATTATTTATACTAAAAATCGTTTCTTATTTTGTGGTTCAATAAATAACACAAGTACTAATAATTACAAACATCTCTCCATGTCTAAAAGTAATTTAAAAATATGAAACAAGTAAGAATAGTTTAATTATCTGTATGTCAGTGTATTATCGAGATTATACTAAGTATATATCTACATATTTTCGAAAGAGCCAAAAAATCTTATTTGTATATATTCAGGGGAAATTGAATGTCAATATTTTAGGGAACGATTTTATGATGTATTTTAAAAAGGAAACTTATATAAACTTATATATGAACGTGTGACCTAAACGTCTGTCAAAGTAGGTAGCTGAAATTCCGTACGAACGCCACTGGTGGAATTAAAAAAAAAATGGGGAACACTCAATAATGCCTCTTGATACATACTACACGTATACCACGTTTCATTAAAATATCTAAAGTGGTATTACAGGAATTAATAAAAAACTATTTATTTTCGAAAACTTTATCACCCTGTATCTCAAAAGTTAAGACCTTTAGGTCATATGTTCATATGAAGTTTTCTCTTTAACATGACGAGTAGTATACGGTCCCGCTACCTCAGCAAAAAAAAAAAAAACTATTTATTTTCGAAAACTTTATCACCCTGTATCTCAAAAGCTAAGACCTTTAGGTCATATGTTCATATGAAGTTTTCTTTTTATCGTGACGAGTAGTATGCGATTCCACGACGTCCAGCAAAAAAAAAAAAAAAAAACGTTCCCTGAAATATGGACATTCATTTTGGAAAGTGCCTGTATAGCGGGTTTTATTCAATCAAAGTCGGCCATATTCCGCTCTTTACTATAATAATAGCTGTCGCAGGGGTAAATGGGCATCCCTCCTACGACCTTACGGAAGGACTAAACTCGAAAAGGGGGTGCCGATCGACGGGGAAAGGATTTTTCTATAAAAATTATTAGATTTCGCCGCAGACCAACGTCCGAATCCTGTAAGATTAGCATTCGAATTAAAAATTCGCATTAGAGCGGACTTTGAGCGCTTATATCTCCCGAACGGTTAACGCTACGCCAAAACTATCCATGTCCGAAGATATTCTCCTCGACGAGTACTTGGTTATTTTGGGGAAATTTTTTTTTTCCGATTAAAACTAAAAAATACAGCGTCGGGGCGCCGACGCCCAATAAGACGACGCTTTCCCAGACGTGACCGCCGAACCGGCCGTATTTATAATGACGATTTCCAAAATTTCAAAGTTCCAACGCCTTTCTAAACCGCTTATTTTTTGATAAACGTCGCCAAAATTCCTCAAAATAGATACTAGATATTTCTATATGAGAATATGATATCTCGAATTTACGAGCTCCGGTGGCGCATCGGAACGGGCGGTGGCCCACGGCGCTAGAGGTACGGCGTTCAAATCTCGACGAGGGATACTATGGCTTTTTTCTTTGGTTTTTTGTTTTTTTTTTTATTAATGATTGAAAAGAATAATATATAAAATAAAGAAGTCTTCATTTCAACGGCGACGAAACACAAGAAATAATAATTAAAAAAACACGATGAATCATTAAATGCGTTAAAGAATTTCCAATTTTTTACAATTGTCCGATTGGAAAAACGTTATTATTTATACTAAAAATCGTTTCTTATTTTGTGGTTCAATAAATAACACAAGTACTAATAATTACAAACATCTCTCCATGTCTAAAAGTAATTTAAAAATATGAAACAAGTAAGAATAGTTTAATTATCTGTATGTCAGTGTATTATCGAGATTATACTAAGTATATATCTACATATTTTCGAAAGAGCCAAAAAATCTTATTTGTATATATTCAGGGGAAATTGAATGTCAATATTTTAGGGAACGATTTTATGATGTATTTTAAAAAGGAAACTTATATAAACTTATATATGAACGTGTGACCTAAACGTCTGTCAAAGTAGGTAGCTGAAATTCCGTACGAACGCCACTGGTGGAATTAAAAAAAAAATGGGGAACACTCAATAATGCCTCTTGATACATACTACACGTATACCACGTTTCATTAAAATATCTAAAGTGGTATTACAGGAATTAATAAAAAACTATTTATTTTCGAAAACTTTATCACCCTGTATCTCAAAAGTTAAGACCTTTAGGTCATATGTTCATATGAAGTTTTCTCTTTAACATGACGAGTAGTATACGGTCCCGCTACCTCAGCAAAAAAAAAAAAAAAACTATTTATTTTCGAAAACTTTATCACCCTGTATCTCAAAAGCTAAGACCTTTAGGTCATATGTTCATATGAAGTTTTCTTTTTTATCGTGACGAGTAGTATGCGATTCCACGACGTCCAGCAAAAAAAAACAAAAAAAAACGTTCCCTGAAATATGGACATTCATTTTGGAAAGTGCCTGTATAGCGGGTTTTATTCAATCAAAGTCGGCCATATTCCGCTCTTTACTATAATAATAGCTGTCGCAGGGGTAAATGGGCATCCCTCCTACGACCTTACGGAAGGACTAAACTCGAAAAGGGGGGTGCCGATCGACGGGGAAAGGATTTTTCTATAAAAATTATTAGATTTCGCCGCAGACCAACGTCCGAATCCTGTAAGATTAGCATTCGAATTAAAAATTCGCATTAGAGCGGACTTTGAGCGCTTATATCTCCCGAACGGTTAACGCTACGCCAAAACTATCCATGTCCGAAGATATTCTCCTCGACGAGTACTTGGTTATTTTGGGGAAATTTTTTTTTTCCGATTAAAACTAAAAAATACAGCGTCGGGGCGCCGACGCCCAATAAGACGACGCTTTCCCAGACGTGACCGCCGAACCGGCCGTATTTATAATGACGATTTCCAAAATTTCAAAGTTCCAACGCCTTTCTAAACCGCTTATTTTTTGATAAACGTCGCCAAAATTCCTCAAAATAGATACTAGATATTTCTATATGAGAATATGATATCTCGAATTTACGAGCTCCGGTGGCGCATCGGAACGGGCGGTGGCCCACGGCGCTAGAGGTACGGCGTTCAAATCTCGACGAGGGATACTATGGCTTTTTTCTTTGGTTTTTTGTTTTTTTTTTTATTAATGATTGAAAAGAATAATATATAAAATAAAGAAGTCTTCATTTCAACGGCGACGAAACACAAGAAATAATAATTAAAAAAACACGATGAATCATTAAATGCGTTAAAGAATTTCCAATTTTTTACAATTGTCCGATTGGAAAAACGTTATTATTTATACTAAAAATCGTTTCTTATTTTGTGGTTCAATAAATAACACAAGTACTAATAATTACAAACATCTCTCCATGTCTAAAAGTAATTTAAAAATATGAAACAAGTAAGAATAGTTTAATTATCTGTATGTCAGTGTATTATCGAGATTATACTAAGTATATATCTACATATTTTCGAAAGAGCCAAAAAATCTTATTTGTATATATTCAGGGGAAATTGAATGTCAATATTTTAGGGAACGATTTTATGATGTATTTTAAAAAGGAAACTTATATAAACTTATATATGAACGTGTGACCTAAACGTCTGTCAAAGTAGGTAGCTGAAATTCCGTACGAACGCCACTGGTGGAATTAAAAAAAAAATGGGGAACACTCAATAATGCCTCTTGATACATACTACACGTATACCACGTTTCATTAAAATATCTAAAGTGGTATTACAGGAATTAATAAAAAACTATTTATTTTCGAAAACTTTATCACCCTGTATCTCAAAAGTTAAGACCTTTAGGTCATATGTTCATATGAAGTTTTCTCTTTAACATGACGAGTAGTATACGGTCCCGCTACCTCAGTAGTAAAAAAAAAAAAACTATTTATTTTCGAAAACTTTATCACCCTGTATCTCAAAAGCTAAGACCTTTAGGTCATATGTTCATATGAAGTTTTCTTTTTATCTTGACGAGTAGTATGCGATTCCACGACGTCCAGCTTTAAAAAAAAAACAAAAAAAAACGTTCCCTGAAATATGGACATTCATTTTGGAAAGTGCCTGTATAGCGGGTTTTATTCAATCAAAGTCGGCCATATTCCGCTCTTTACTATAATAATAGCTGTCGCAGGGGTAAATGGGCATCCCTCCTACGACCTTACGGAAGGACTAAACTCGAAAAGGGGGTGCCGATCGACGGGGAAAGGATTTTTCTATAAAAATTATTAGATTTCGCCGCAGACCAACGTCCGAATCCTGTAAGATTAGCATTCGAATTAAAAATTCGCATTAGAGCGGACTTTGAGCGCTTATATCTCCCGAACGGTTAACGCTACGCCAAAACTATCCATGTCCGAAGATATTCTCCTCGACGAGTACTTGGTTATTTTGGGGAAATTTTTTTTTTCCGATTAAAACTAAAAAATACAGCGTCGGGGCGCCGACGCCCAATAAGACGACGCTTTCCCAGACGTGACCGCCGAACCGGCCGTATTTATAATGACGATTTCCAAAATTTCAAAGTTCCAACGCCTTTCTAAACCGCTTATTTTTTGATAAACGTCGCCAAAATTCCTCAAAATAGATACTAGATATTTCTATATGAGAATATGATATCTCGAATTTACGAGCTCCGGTGGCGCATCGGAACGGGCGGTGGCCCACGGCGCTAGAGGTACGGCGTTCAAATCTCGACGAGGGATACTATGGCTTTTTTCTTTGGTTTTTTGTTTTTTTTTTTATTAATGATTGAAAAGAATAATATATAAAATAAAGAAGTCTTCATTTCAACGGCGACGAAACACAAGAAATAATAATTAAAAAAACACGATGAATCATTAAATGCGTTAAAGAATTTCCAATTTTTTACAATTGTCCGATTGGAAAAACGTTATTATTTATACTAAAAATCGTTTCTTATTTTGTGGTTCAATAAATAACACAAGTACTAATAATTACAAACATCTCTCCATGTCTAAAAGTAATTTAAAAATATGAAACAAGTAAGAATAGTTTAATTATCTGTATGTCAGTGTATTATCGAGATTATACTAAGTATATATCTACATATTTTCGAAAGAGCCAAAAAATCTTATTTGTATATATTCAGGGGAAATTGAATGTCAATATTTTAGGGAACGATTTTATGATGTATTTTAAAAAGGAAACTTATATAAACTTATATATGAACGTGTGACCTAAACGTCTGTCAAAGTAGGTAGCTGAAATTCCGTACGAACGCCACTGGTGGAATTAAAAAAAAATGGGGAACACTCAATAATGCCTCTTGATACATACTACACGTATACCACGTTTCATTAAAATATCTAAAGTGGTATTACAGGAATTAATAAAAAACTATTTATTTTCGAAAACTTTATCACCCTGTATCTCAAAAGTTAAGACCTTTAGGTCATATGTTCATATGAAGTTTTCTCTTTAACATGACGAGTAGTATACGGTCCCGCTACCTCAGCAAAAAAAAAAAACTATTTATTTTCGAAAACTTTATCACCCTGTATCTCAAAAGCTAAGACCTTTAGGTCATATGTTCATATGAAGTTTTCTTTTTATCGTGACGAGTAGTATGCGATCCCGCGACGTCCAGCAAAAAAAAAAAAAAAAAAAAAAAAAAAAAAAAAAGATCTGTAGTCAACGACTTTGACAGGTAAACATTGAAATTCCTAACAAATTTCCTCTCTTCTAAAAATTACGAGATTTATTTAATATTTGTACATTAACACCTATACAGTTACCCGTAAGGACTTATTTGTTACTGTAATACGTAATCCGACAGCTTTTTAATATACCTAATCAAGGACGTTAGTGATTTTTTCTTTTAAACTATTTAGAACACTGCGACAAGACAAATATAGCAGGCGCGCGATTTGAATAATATGGAATAACTTAAAACATGCTGCCTCTCTAAATATACAGATATATATGTCATGATAAACACAATTGTCAATATTCTATTAGATACACATTTCATCTATAAATAATATATTCCGTTATTATTAAATAAAAAACTTGAAAGAAATATCGAATTATAAGCGTTCATAACTTCATTACGTAAAATAAATAAAGAAATACTACATTTCACCTTTTATTTATTACGAAAAAAATATATTTAAATAATAAATACGTTAAATACGTTTATTACGTACCTACCACGTACAAAATACCATCTTTAAACCTTTCCCGGCTCTCACAATAAATCGTAGGCGGCCTCCGTTAGCCCCACGGCCGTCAAAATTTGAACTGTCAAGACGGACTTTTTATTCTGCGTTTACATCGAGATCATGAGTTGATTTTTCGGTAAAACATTTTGTGATTGTCATTAAGATAATATATACATATAATATTGAGATTAATTAAATAATCGTAGATATAACTGCACTTTACCAAATAACTTAATTGTATCTTAATAGATGGCAGCATATCTGACGTATATATGTTTAGTGCAAGGTATCAAGCGCGCAATTTGAATATTATGGTATTTCTGAACACATGTTATCTCTTCAAAAATATAAGTATATACGTCATGTTAAAAACATTTGTCAATATACTAATAGATACACATTTCACCTATAAATAATATATTCCGTTATTATTAATGAAAATAGTTGAAAAAATACATCTAACGCGAAACGTGAAAAGTCAAATTGTAATCGTCAAAACCTCATTACGTAAAATAATGGAAAAAATAGTACATGACGTCATTTACTTATTACCAAAAAAATATATTTAAAAATTAAATACGTTAAAATACGTACAAAATACCATCTTTAATAACTATAGCAAAAATCATTAGGCGGCTCTCATAATAAATCGTTGACGTTAGCGCGTCTGCGATCAAAATTTGAACTGTCAAGACGGACTTTTACACTTAGAAGGTTATAGAGTTTATTAGTTCTTTTCATATTACTACTGGGAAAATTTAATTTCTTCCCAACGATATTAAAAATATTGATAAACACATTTGTCAATACTCTGTTTGATAAAATGTATAAATCGTAGAATGATGACTTAAATTCATAATTCAGTAAGTATACAGGGTAACTGCTAATGAAGCGACCATACTTTACAGTTATGTAAAATAAAGAGCGTTTCTACATAGAATGCCATTGATTTATTGAAATAGTCCGTGAAAAAAATCGATTAAAAATAAAATAAATATGCACATTGCTTTCATACTGCTCAATTCGTATAACAATTTTTTTTTTTTCATTTTAGTAGTTCATTAGCTGGGACACCTTCTCGACATATTTTGTCGATTAAAAATCTGTACGAAGTAGAAAATATATACAGGGATACCTCTATCTAAGTATTTAAGAGATCAACGGTATTTTGATTTTATTATAAGTAATATTATTATTATTATTTATTTTCAAACGAATAAGAGTAAGTACGAAGGGATAAAAAGAGAGCGTTTCCCAAATAATTTTTAACACACTAAAAAATTGGTCAACCAGCATACAGGGTAACTGGTAATGAAACGGCCATACTTTACAGTGTGTAAAGTAAATAGCGTTTCTACATAGAACGCCATTGACATTTATTAAAATGGTTCGTGAAAAAAATCGACAAAATATAAAATAACTATCGAGGCCGTAAGCCGAGTAGTGTTTAACACACTTAAAAGTTATTAAGGGAGTTTAGATTAACAGAATGCACGCATGTTTCGTGTATATTATTGTAGGTACTCAGGGCTACTGTTATATAAATAATTTTAGAGGTGGCGCTGGTTTCTGAATTTGCTTAGCTACCTTGAAGACGCTTAAAAGTTGTGGAGCGGGTTAAGATTAGCGGAAATGCTGGTCGGTGGGCCGGAAGAGTTCAGTCTAAATTCGAATACTTGGGATGGGTCAGCTTAGACCAAACTCGAAGAGTTTGGGTGGGGTCAACTAGTTACTATAATAATAGCTGTCGCAGGGGTAAATGGGCATCCCTCCTGCGACCTTACGGAAGGACTAAACTCGAAAAGGGGGGTGCCGATCGACGGGGAAAGGATTTTTCTATAAAAATTATTAGATTTCGCCGCAGGCCAACGTCCGAATCCTGTAAGATTAGCATTCGAATTAAAAATTCGCGTTAGAGCGGACTTTGAGCGCTTATATCTCCCGAACGGTTAATGCTACGCCAAAACTATCCATGTCCGAAGATATTCTCCTCGACGAGTACTTGGTTATTTTGGGGAAATTTTTTTTTTTCCGATTAAAACTAAAAAATACAGCGTCGGGGCGCCGACGCCCAATAAGACGACGCTTTCCCAAACGCGATCGCCGAACCGGCCGTATTTACAACGACGATTTCCAAAATTTCAAACTTCCAACGCCTTTCTAAACCGGTTATTTTTTGCAAAACATCCCCAAAATACGTCAAAACAAATACTACACATTTCTATATCGCCATACGATTTGAGAATTTACGAGCTTCCGTGGCGTAGAGGAACGGACGCTGGCCCACGGCGGTAGAGGTACGGCGTTCAAATCTCGACGAGGGGTACTATGGCTTTTTTCTTTCGTTTTTTGTTTTTTTTTTTTTTATTAATGATTGAAAAGAATAATATATAAAATAAAGAAGTCTTCATTTCAACGGCGACGAAACACAAGAAATAATAATTAAAAAAACACGAGGAATCATTAAATGCGTTAAAGAATTTCCAATTTTTTACAATAGTCCGATTGGAAAAACGTTATTATTTATACTAAAAATCGTTTCTTATTTTGTGGTTCAATAAATAACACAAGTAGTAATCATTACAAACATCTCTCTATGTCTAAAAGTAATTTAAAAATATGAAACAAGTAAGAATAGTTTAATTATCTGTATGTCAGTGTATTATCGAGATTATACTAAGTATATATCTACATATTTTCGAAAGAGCCAAAAAGTCTTATGTGTATACATTCTTTTTTTATTTCTCTCCAGCGCGCCTTTAAGGGGGTCAATTTTTTTTTCTCCGTTCTCCAATGTACAGGGAAATTGAATGTCAATATTTTAGGGAACGATTTTATGATGTATTTTAAAAAGGAAACTTATATAAACTTATATATGAACGTGTGACCTAAACGTCTGTCAAAGTAGGTAGCTGAAATTCCGTACGAACGCCACTGGTGGAATTAAAAAAAAATGGGGAACACTCAATAATGCCTCTTGATACATACTACACGTATACCACGTTTCATTAAAATATCTAAAGTGGTATTACAGGAATTAATAAAAAACTATTTATTTTCGAAAACTTTATCACCCTGTATCTCAAAAGTTAAGACCTTTAGGTCATATGTTCATATGAAGTTTTCTCTTTAACATGACGAGTAGTATACGGTCCCGCTACCTCAGCAAAAAAAAAAAACTATTTATTTTCGAAAACTTTATCACCCTGTATCTCAAAAGCTAAGACCTTTAGGTCATATGTTCATATGAAGTTTTCTTTTTATCATGACGAGTAGTATGCGATTCCACGACGTCCAGCAAAAAAAACAAAAAAAAACGTTCCCTGAAATATGGACATTCATTTTGGAAAGTGCCTGTATAGCGGGTTTTATTCAATCAAAGTCGGCCATATTCCGCTCTTTACTATAATAATAGCTGTCGCAGGGGTAAATGGGCATCCCTCCTGCGACCTTACGGAAGGACTAAACTCGAAAAGGGGGTGCCGATCGACGGGGAAAGGATTTTTCTATAAAAATTATTAGATTTCGCCGCAGGCCAACGTCCGAATCCTGTAAGATTAGCATTCGAATTAAAAATTCGCGTTAGAGCGGACTTTGAGCGCTTATATCTCCCGAACGGTTAATGCTACGCCAAAACTATCCATGTCCGAAGATATTCTCCTCGACGAGTACTTGGTTATTTTGGGGAAATTTTTTTTTTCCGATTAAAACTAAAAAATACAGCGTCGGGGCGCCGACGCCCAATAAGACGACGCTTTCCCAAACGCGATCGCCGAACCGGCCGTATTTACAACGACGATTTCCAAAATTTCAAACTTCCAACGCCTTTCTAAACCGGTTATTTTTTGCAAAACATCCCCAAAATACGTCAAAACAAATACTACACATTTCTATATCGCCATACGATTTGAGAATTTACGAGCTTCCGTGGCGTAGAGGAACGGACGCTGGCCCACGGCGGTAGAGGTACGGCGTTCAAATCTCGACGAGGGGTACTATGGCTTTTTTCTTTCGTTTTTTGTTTTTTTTTTTTTTATTAATGATTGAAAAGAATAATATATAAAATAAAGAAGTCTTCATTTCAACGGCGACGAAACACAAGAAATAATAATTAAAAAAACACGAGGAATCATTAAATGCGTTAAAGAATTTCCAATTTTTTACAATAGTCCGATTGGAAAAACGTTATTATTTATACTAAAAATCGTTTCTTATTTTGTGGTTCAATAAATAACACAAGTAGTAATCATTACAAACATCTCTCTATGTCTAAAAGTAATTTAAAAATATGAAACAAGTAAGAATAGTTTAATTATCTGTATGTCAGTGTATTATCGAGATTATACTAAGTATATATCTACATATTTTCGAAAGAGCCAAAAAGTCTTATGTGTATACATTCTTTTTTTATTTCTCTCCAGCGCGCCTTTAAGGGGGTCAATTTTTTTTTTTCTCCGTTCTCCAATGTACAGGGGAAATTGAATGTCAATATTTTAGGGAACGATTTTATGATGTATTTTAAAAAGGAAACTTATATAAACTTATATATGAACGTGTGACCTAAACGTCTGTCAAAGTAGGTAGCTGAAATTCCGTACGAACGCCACTGGTGGAATTAAAAAAAAATGGGGAACACTCAATAATGCCTCTTGATACATACTACACGTATACCACGTTTCATTAAAATATCTAAAGTGGTATTACAGGAATTAATAAAAAACTATTTATTTTCGAAAACTTTATCACCCTGTATCTCAAAAGTTAAGACCTTTAGGTCATATGTTCATATGAAGTTTTCTCTTTAACATGACGAGTAGTATACGGTCCCGCTACCTCAGCAAAAAAAAAAAAAAAAAAAAAGTCCACCCAACGACTTTGACAGGTAAACATTGAATTCCCTAAGGAATTTGCTATCTTCTAAATATTACGAGATTTATTTAATATTTATACTTTAACACTTATACAATTACCCGTAAGGACGTATTTGTTACTGTAATACGTAATCTGACAGCTTTTTAATATACCTAATCAAGGCCGTTAGAAATTTTTTCTTTTAAACTATTTACACTGCGAGAAAGCGCGCAATTTGAATATTATGGAATAACTTAAAACATGCTGCCTCTCTAAATATACAGATATATATGTCATGATAAACACATTTGTCAATATTCTATTAGATACACATTTCACCTATAAATAATATATTCCGTTATTATTAAATAAAAAACTTGAAAGAAATATCGAATTTTAAGCGTTCATAACTTCATTACGTAAAATAAATAAAGAAATACTACAAAATTTGAACTGTCAATACGGACTTTTTATTCTGCGTTTACATCGAGATCATGAGTTGTTGATTTTTCGGTAAAACATTTTGTGATTGTCATTAAGATAATATATACATATAGTATTGAGATTAATTAAATAATCGTAGATATAACTGCACTTTACCAAATAACTTCATTGTATCTTAATAGATGGCAGCATATCTGAGGTATACATGTTTAGTGCAATGTATCAAGCGCTCAATTTGAATATTATGGTATTTCTGAACACATGTTATCTCTTCAAAAATATAAGTATATACGTCATGTTAAAAACATTTGTCAATATACTAATAGATACACATTTTACCTATAAATAATATATTCCGTTATTATTAATAAAAATAGTTGAAAAAATACATCTAACGCGAAACGCGAAAATTCAAATTGTAATCGTCAAAACCTCATTACGTAATATAATGGAAAAAATACTACGTGACGTCATTTACTTATTACCAAAAAAATATATTTCAAAATTAAATACGTTAAAATACGTCGACGTACAAAATACCATCTTTAATAACTATAGCAAAAATCATTAGGCGGCCCTCATAATAAATCGTTGACGTTAGCGCGTCTGCGATCAAAATCTGAACTGTCAAGACGGATTTTTACACTTAGAAGGTTATAGGGTTTATTAGTTCTTTTCATATTACTATCGGGAAAATTTAATTTCTTCCCAACGATATTAAAAATATTGATAAACACATTTGTCAATACTCTGTTTGATAAAATGTATAAATTATAGAATGATGACTTAAATTCATAATTCAGCAAGTATACAGGGTAACTGCTAATGAAGCGACCATACTTTACAGTTATGTAAAATAAAGAGCGTTTCTACATAGAATGCCATTGATTTATTAAAATAGTCCGTGAAAAAAATCGATTAAAAATAAAATAAGTATGCACATTGCTTTCATACTGCTCAATTCGTATAACAATTTTTTTTTTTTTTATTTTAGTAGTTCATTAGCTGGGACACGTCGACATATTCTGTCGGGTTAAGATTAGCGGAAATGCTGGTCGGTGGGCCGGAAGAGTTCAGTCTAAATTCGAATACTTGGGATGGGTCAGCTTAGACCAAACTCGAAGAGTTTGGGTGGGGTCAACTAGTATACACATATAATCTCGAATGCAGCTGCTCGAAATTTGCAATTCAGCTATTTCACAAATAGGGAAGTTATTCAAATCAAATACGTATTTTACAACAAATATAGTCTAGATTGTATTAAACGCATTTACTTATTCCAAGAAAATGTGTTTGAATCAAAACAGAAATATTCTAGCATTAAAAATATTTGGGTAAAACAGTATATTTTCTTAATTCAAGAACATTTTTCTCTGTGTGTATTAAAACTTAACGTTGTACAGCCAGTACTTCCACCTCTCCTTTCTTAGAATAATTATTACAAATTATATTATTTCTTAAACCTTGAAATTTACTTTATAAAGCAATGGTAGCTTTTTCGGAGTTTGAAATTGGGATACTACCAAACTGAAGCGTATAAAATTCCAAATGCAATAAAAACAATCTTACAAAGATTCCTTGACTATAACTTCTGCTAAACTCTGTAACAAATTTACTTTTTTATGTGACATTTACATGCTTGGCTTAAAATTCGCATCTAATATATTTTCTTATTCAATCAAATTAATCATATTCTAACGAGAATCAGATTTAACTTCTCGGTCCCTCTTTTAGCATATTTACCATAACATCATGTGTTAGAAATGATTTCCCAGTACAAGATGAAGTCCTTTTTGTCGTTAATTTTAACAACAAAGTAAGATAACGAAAAGACAATTTATTTCACATAAAATACAAACTTCGGATGTCCCCAAACGCGGAAGATAATAGACGCATAAGCATATATCAAATGTGCATATAAGTAGATATGTATAACATCACCAACACATTTAGAAAGTAAATGGCAAAATATGCGATCTACAGAATTAACATGCATTCGAAACGTACCTGCTGAGTGATTCTTTTAACATTATCGAACATGGCGAATGTATTGTAATTGTATTAAACGGTATACAGAATGCCTTACACCGACTTTTCAGTCATGCTGAGGTAATTCAGCTTCCTTAGACCAAATTTTCGGTCGTGCAAATGAAAGGCCGTACTATGATCATGCAAAGGGAGTTGCATTTCTATTATTCTTTAAAAGTGGTCAATTCGTAAAATGTAAAATGAAAAGACGCCTTAACCATGTGGTACTGGGTAGCAAGATGTTTGGCTGTGCCAAAGAAATCATGGAACTAAATAACCGAGAAAATAGCAAATAAAAAATTGACAGGCAAAAAACAAGTTACAGAACCAAAGAAATTGTGGTAAACGGTAATGTTGTCTAAAATAATCATCAAATTGCTCATCGGTAATTCAAAATATATGAATAATATAAGATAATATAAGCAAAATTGTGAATCCCAAGTTGTTGGGATTCGAGCATGTTGGTAAAGCAGCAATCTGCCAGGCAGCGAAGAGATTAAATTATGTTAGTAGGGGGTTGTGTAGGCAATGTTGCCTCTCTTTACTGCGACCTATAAGATCTATTGTAAGTACCCTTAATCTTTTCGTCCCAATTGATTTCTGAAGGAGTCTAGAATGTTCTTGGGGGCTATGGTTCTAATGTCAGCCGGCTTTACCTGCGCCTGTTAGAGTTAGCAGTGGTTTTGTTGAACAACTTTTCGCAATTGCGTATAATGAGCTCCGTCGTCTCACTATGCTCCAAACAGAATCAGCATTTATCACAGTCCACCTTGCACATCTCCTTCAGGTGATACCTCAAAGGACCGTAGCTATGATGGTCTTTACTGTTGAGCTTCAGCATAGATTTCGCCTTGTTAACTGAAAAAGTAATAAACTGTTTTGACTGCCTTAGTTTAGGAGTGTTTGTCCAGAGCGAAATCTTTTGTGAGTTCTTATATAGCTTTTGGTGAGACCACAGAATGGCTCTAGTCCAATATGTCATAATCAGTCTATCAGATACTAAAATATCCATTTTCGGAGAAAAAATATGTATGGTTGCAGGTTTTGCTTGTGTTATTGTTGTTTAATGTATGTGCAGTACAAAAATAAACTGATTACAAAATAAAATAACTAGAATTATTCAAAATATATTATCTCGATAGTAATATAAGTGGCTTCCTCTAAAATTACACACAGTTCGAATAGAATGTAGATTATCATGAGCGTTTATAAACTTTAAAAAACCTAACTTTTTAAAAGATATGTATCTACTAATATGCCCAATGACTCTGTAACACCATTATCCTACAGTAATAAATTTACCTTGGCACAAGAGCTAAATTCAAACGAGACATTCAGTCGTAGAGTAGTAACACTAACCCGAATGCAATCCATAAATTACGTTTTTAAAGAAGAGTGGATGGAGGTCGTAGCAAGAACTCAATAAATTAAGTTAGAAGGAGCTATATATGTACTTGCGACGGTGAACGCCGTCTGTTACGAGAGCGAATTAAGTAATATATTGTACGTTCCATGTCTGTTAAACAGAAATGAGGAGAAAAAACCGCTTTAATTTAGTCCATGTTAAGCAGTGTAAGAAGTAAGGAGTAGATACAAGTATCTACATATTTTGATAAAATGTTGCTCTCTGTAAACCTCTTTCGAAGACAATTTGTGCGTGTCATATAAATTTCACTTGAGTATATCCAATAGAATTATACGAAGTCTACGTTGACCTTTCGTTATAATTACCGCATGTCGAGCGAACACAATTGTCCGGAAAAAGAGGATGTAGGGTCAGTTGGACCGTCATTGGTCAATAGCGCGTGAGATACAAAATGGCGGACGCTGTAATCTCGTTTACTGGAGCCTGCAGCTTCCAGTAGACACGTATGGATTTAATGAGATGTAGCAATGTAGGTAACCATTTTTATTTTAGTATGCTAGAATGGTAAGTCCTTAATTTGAGAATTCGACATGTACTTGGAGAACAAACTCTATTTTCGTGTATAAATAAAACGATTTATTAAAGTTGCAGCGCGATCTGCTTTAGTTTAAGAGATAAGCTTAGAAAATAGTAATGGGAACAGTTGCGAACATAATTACGTGCAATTTTTGCTGTTAGTTTTTTAAATTAGGCATAATAATGCTTGAAGGATTCGAAGACGTTGTTTTTTATGTATTTGCGTTGGTGCAAATTCTCGGTCTTTTACTAAACATTAAACGTTTTTTTTTAGGTTGAGATTGCCAAAAATAAAGCTATAAGACGTGACCATAGTGATAGTCTATTATATTTTTGCAGAACTTTTGAACACCTTTCATATACGGGTGTAAGTAATCGAAAACGTACCTGAAGGAACAACAAACGATTAAATTTCATTCGCTAATATAAGCAAAACCATTTCCCAGACCAAGATAAAGCATTTAAAACCCTTAACACGGAAAGCGCATAAAAATCATGTTCCAGTTTAATATTTTATTTGATCATCCACTTCGGGACGAGGTGATAAGCAAAAGCGGTGCAGATTGTACACACTTTCCGCTAGCTATACCTGTCTCGTTTCATCTCATAGTTCTAGACATTTCGCCCCAATATCTGTCCTCGTTTACGTCGCGGAAATTTTAATTTAGAGACAAAGTCGGAGAGGCTGAATAGCACGTGGACTTGTTGTATCATCATCCTCTCAAAAAGAACGATGCGGAAAAGTTCTAGCGGAGGCTTTGCATTCTGAGCACGTTCAACCAGGATTGCCCGCTACTCTCTTCCATTTTAAAATTCATTACAAATTATATCAGCTGTAAAAATGGTCTTTTCACGTCTCTTCGCCCCGCATCCTCTCGATAAGCCGTAACGTTGTCCGTGTCCCGTCTTTAAATAGTGCCGGGGTCTTTCCTCTTTCTGGTGTATATTCCGAACTTTTGCACCAAACAGCTCGACGAGCGAAAGTTATAGAATACCCGTTCTCAAATGGAAGTTTCTACGCTAGGTAGACAGACAAGGAACCAGAGATCTGTGAGACAACGGCGGCAATAGAGATGGATGGCAGGGGTAAAAAGTGTGTGGAAAACTTTTAATTAGTCGTTTATAAGTGAGAGGGTTTTCTCTGAGTAAATTTAATCTGTACTTGTTTTATTTATGAAGACTAACAAGGGGATATTTAGGTAGGTTTCCCTGTTTATTCTTTTCGCATATCTTTACGCTACTGCAAATGGTTAATGTCACGTAGGTACTATAAATATCATAAAAACGTGCTGGTATGATTTGTGTTAAGGTTTTTATATCAAATATTTCTAATGATTTTAAAATAATTTATCTTAGGTATATTTGTAATATTTGAATTTAACTGGAAACGTTCATTAATTAAATTGGACGTTATCAATGTATTTTTTTTGTCAAGCTAGTAATTCTGTTATAATATAATTCTGTTAGTATAATATATGTTATGATTTTGTACTTGTGTTACTATATTTTATTTATTCGTTTCTTTTAACATTTTTTCTAACATTGATCAAATTGAATAAGTTAATTTAGTGTGAAGATGGCGATGACCTTCAAACAATTAAAATAGGAAAGAATAGCAGACTTTTGCGATTAAGAGACCATCTTGATTACTAAGGAAATATGAATAGAGAGTTATTTCGACAAAAATGTTGTATTTCCTTGTACACTATATGCGCGAACACGACCGTGAGAATGTTTTGTACACACATATTACATTGTAATTAACGTTATTTGTAATCTACCAAATAAAAAATCTACTGGCGTTGGTAAAGTTTTCGTTATGTTGGTTAGGGAATGTGTGCAGTTTTATTATCCTTCTATCCTTAGATATTATAAATGTGGCTGCCTGTACTGATAGATTTCCGTCTTTTCTCAAAACCTCTGCAGTTGTTTCTAAACTTAATAAGAGTGATCATCAATTGCGTTATTCACTACACTTTCAAAGATTATTTATTGCTCAGACTGTTGCTATTACGCTGTGCCATTTTTTTAACAAAAAACATGATGAATTCATCTGGCGAGCCCGGTTTTAAGCTAAGATTTACAATTGAAATGTAATAAACACATTGTATTCAATATAATTGTAACGAAATTGACTTATTTAACCTCTCGAAGGCATCTGATTTAATAATTCTTGCTTTTACAACGAAGACATTAAGAATCTAGTGCAGGAATTAAATCAGTTTAGTAAAATTGTAATTACAAAATTTTATAACAGTCAGAGAATTTCCACACATGAAAGTTTTCATTTTAATAATTAGTCCTTACACCTTCGAATAGTTTTAATTTGCTTGTTACCCATATTAATTGTAGCATGACTTGGGGTGAACCTAAAACAGCCATACAACAGTATGTCTGTGCTAGATTTCAAAGAGCTAATTTTTTTGATCAACAGCTTAAAAATATGTTAGGAGAAAATTTTCGATTGTATGCCCATTATGTGCAATACTCATATGCTTTATAATATTTATAATGCTGAAACACATAGCCAGATTACACGTTGATTTGCATTACATTATTAGGTTAATCTGTCGAGTGTTCTTCAAAGGCATCATGTGTTTCAATCAAGATATAGACTGATAATCACAATTACAAAAACTGCAACAAAAACGACGTAATGGAAAATAAGCCAAATCATTCCTTTTATTTCAAGTAAGAGGGAAATCTTGCTAATTTTGGTTGAATTTGATTAGAAGTTTTTGGGGATGCAGTAACAGGCAAAATGCCAAATTTTATCAGATTACACTATCGATGATGCTGATTTTAAATATAATATTTTCACGAATGATGGTAGATACCAATTTGCTTATTTTAAATAGAACATGGGACTTTTTATTTTATTTTTCAATTCTCTATCAAATTTTGAGTAAATTTCATGCACCATGTCCTATACCATAAATTATTAGTTCTTGAGATATTTCAATTTTTTTCAATTTTTCTAGAAAATTGTCCAAAATAAATCACTATATTGCTACAAACATGCACGCTACTGACTTAAAATTTGACATGGAAAATTGCAAGATATCACTAAAGTGTCTCTTCTTTTAAAATATTAATTTTTTAATACAGGGCGTTTTCCACATACCACTCAATTTCAACAATTTCAAACAATTATAACTCGCTTATTTCAAATAGAACACCCTGTATATATCAGTATTCAATTCGTATCTTCATTCTCATTTAATTGATACTCGCATTCCCTATACCTAACCGGTTTTGAGATATTTCATTATTTTACTTAAAAATAAAGAAACTTAATATTTCAACATTAATAAAGCGTAGGTCGTGACTGTTACACAAGTGACAACTTAATAGTACATTGTTTATGTATGCATTAGGTATGTTGTTGACTGTTTTCTTTAAAAGTTCATGTTTTATAGCAAGTAATTGCAAATTTAGAAGAAAAATAAAATAAAAAATACTACGTTCTATTTCAAATACGCAAGTTGGTATCTACTGCCGGTATGCTGGAAGTAGATCATTCGTGAAAATATATTTAAAATCAGCATTGTTGATAGTATAATCTTATAAAATTTTACAATTTGCCTATTACTGCATCCCTAAAAATTTCTAATCAAAACTTTTCGTGCCACACCCTGTAGAGATATTCTAATTAACGATTGGAGATTCTATGTATCTTAAGCAACACTTCACTAACATGAGCTGCCAGACATAATTCATAAATTCTGCACATCTTTCTTATATAATCATAGAACATTCTGTCACTCTATGATGGTTGATGTTGAAACTAGAATAGAAATTCTAGCAAAGTTAAGAATATTTTTCGGCAAGTATTTCGATTTTTGCTACAAACAACATTGTTCTGTAGGATTAAAGTTGACGATAGTTTTCTCCAAAATCTTCATGGGAGATGATCTTTAACGTCAGATTAAGCAGTCTTTTCTCAGACAAATCCTTATGACAGTACTGGAGATTATATGAAACTATGTTGGATGCTGTAGAGAGAGTTGATTTCTGCTATTTAGAATTTTTTAGATTTGTACCAAATTTGGCATATTGGCAAACTTATAAAGCTCCCATTTTGCATACTGTCTACCAACTTAGTCAATAATGAGACGGAAATATTACTGTTGTTGCCAACATTTTTGCCAACATTTTTCAGAGATTGGGCAACATTTTTATAGCAAACAAGCTTTATTATCACTTGAGTAAATTTTGATACCGCAATGATGTCTTTAGCAAGTGTTTTATTAGAAATAAGATGTTTTGTATTGTTTTCTGTTGTTTTTTGATGCCATTGGGGAAATATGTTGTTATTATCATTATTATTATTCGATTTTGATGGGGTTTAAGTCAAGTGAGTAACATGACTATTGTATAGTAGTGTAATCTTGCTGAAAATTCCAGTCTTACGGCGGTATTTCTTCGCCAGAGCCTATAAGAACTATTTTCAAAAGTTGTAAGGATCAGATAATCATCCTTACAAAAATAAAGAACGACTTATTGCAATTTCAGTTTTCTGATGCAAACCATCAGAGCTTTCCAAATTAAGTTTATACTTGTCAGAAACTATGACATTCGTCCATTGATTATACCATGTCATATTACTGGTACACTTAAATTAGATTTTATGTGGCTTGCTGTTACATTACTAGAAGAGTCTGACTAGAATATCGATGACCATTGTTCTTGGCTTTCTTCTATTATTCAATTATTTAATATTATGCAAGTTTTAATTAATAAAATAAAAGTACGTCTAACTAAAAGATGATGTTGTAGATAATGTTTTGGTTAAGTTCTCACATTCGTTGTTAAAAACGTTATATTATATGTATAAAAATATAACAATAATTAACTTACCATATCTTACAAAACTCAGCAACGAAACTATGATCATGTCATTGTACACGGAAGATTGCTATCGTATGCACTGAAATAACACTATTCCCTCACTATTATAATCATTACGGATAAAACTAGAGGTACCCATCACGATAACACAGTCAAACTGATACTAACTCCATTTACCCATTCATCTCTGCATTCTAAAACCCAAATAACATATGCATATGTACGATATTGTGAACAACAATGTATTCGGCTGTTCAATATGCAAAAACGGTACCTCTACACCGCACTTCTCTTCCTGAATCTAACCCTTTCCTTCTCCCATATAGCGCTGTGTACGAAAAAAAGGACAGCCGTCCTTGTCTGCTGATTACCTGTCATGTGAAAGGGTTGAAAAAGGGACTTCTATTTGGGTTTCCGGAATAAAAAAGGAGAGGAAACTAGTTTTAAATTACTTACCGTATTACACTAATAAAATCTACTACACTACAGTTTCATTTAGATAATTCTAAATAAATTTTATCCTTAAAATGGTGTAAATTATTTTTACTTTGAACTATACAACTTAGATTATAATTTTGAATATGTATCTCAGAGAATTTTTTTTTAAATTTTGCAATGAAAGCTTTATGGAAAATAGGTATCTAAAAATATATAACACTCACTCATTGTAACAGTGTACCCTGTACCGTATATGTATTGTACACAAAAGATACAATGATAACTATGTCTATTGTATGGTAACCTAAATATTTGATTGAAGAAAGGTAGAAGGAACATAATTTATTCCCTGCCGACCTATTTTTAATAGAAGGGGTTGTACGGATAACGGGTTGCGTATTTTTCGGAAATATAGAGGTATTGATCTAAATATGAATACTTCCGTTAGAAAAACCGGATGTAAGAGTTCCGAGTTCATAATGTGCATATTATTTTCGTATGACAATGTCGATGGCAATTTTCTATTTATGGTAAACAGTTCTTGAAGAAAAGGTGCATGATAAATTAAGATTAGTAAATATTGAAGTGTCTGGTTGTCAGCCTTATATACTAACATATTTGTTTATATTAGTGATCTATAGTTTATGCTCAAGTAGATCAAGTGAACTATTCACTTGAAATGATCTTATTTATATATACCTACGATAGCACAGTGCCTTTAAGAACTTGTGAATCAAGTTTAGCAATGCTATGATTTGCAAATGTTTGGTTTCCATAATTCTAGATAACTTTCGCCTATTCTATTACCAAGTCCTGCTCTTCGAACATGTTTGGGTTATATGGCTAAGTAGAGCACATCTCAAAACCTTTCACTGCTAAGTTTCCTTCCAAAGAAATGATTAACCTAGTATTGATTAGAATGAGCCAGATTGGTTTGTTAATTGAGGTTCTAGTAAAGTTTTGAAATTGCTCCATATCCAACTGGTTCATTGTTAACCAATTACGAACTTTCAAAACCACAGCGGTCGCTCATTGTTCTCTTTTGAACGATACAGTGTTCATAACTGCTTTCTAGCTTTTGGATGCAATCATTTTTGGAAATTTGTTGGCTATAATTTAAAGTTCCGGATACCATTTTGAAATTAGCGATAGTTTTGTGATGTTGAAAAAAGAAGTTCATCTGCAGTGGAGTAAATCTAGAGATTAAAGCGGTATCATTTGCAGAACTCGTGCAGCAAATCATCATCCTATCATTCTTTTATCAATGATTGATACTTCACTAGATCCACTAATACTTTTTCCCAATTAGTTTAGGTAATTGATTAGTTCGATACTTAGTGGTTCAGAAAAAAAAAAACTAGTTTAAATAGAGATGCTGGAGCGCTTCCAGTTTTTAAATATTTTTCTATTTTTTCCTTTTATGATATTGTTGCACACTAAACACTTTAACCCACTAAACACCAAACAAGTTTTAACTAACGTCGGTGTTTTAGTTAAAACTTGTTTGGTGTTTAGTGGGTTAAAGTGTTTAGTGTTCTACTTCTGCACCAAGAGATCCAGTGAAGAACTGGAGAAATTACAAAATAGAAGTAGCAATGAAGATTATTTCAAAGAAATAAACAACAGCCTATTTAGTTATCAGACGAGGGCTTGCTCCCAGGAACAGGATCTTCTGGCATCCAAAAACTTAAAGGTAGAATGACCCATAATTGTTATCGCTTTAACAAACTGCCACCTGAAGGAATATTATGATGTCTAAAATAGGAGAGCTAATTCAATAAATTATACAAAATATAAGAAGTAATCACTTTGATCCAGGCAAACATGTTACAGTAAATGAAAGAATGTTGCTTTGAAGGGCCATAGTAGTCTGAAATAATACATGCCCATGAAGCTGACAAAACTGGGTTTCAAGATATAGCCCTGTATGTGCTTCTTCAGGATATTTCCTAAATTTTTCCATTTATGAAGGAAAAATAAAACGGAGTTGGACAGGGGCCACTTGTTTAAGAGTTAACAGTATCTTTTCGGGGCAAGCATTATTTTGTTTATTTACATAACCTTTTCATAAGTTTCTCTCGTTCTCTGGACAATCTGTGACATCTTTTGAACTCTTGAAAGAATATTCCAAACAAAGAATTAGTTGCTGCCGATAATTTATAAATAATTATTATAAATTAATATCTATAAATAACAGGAATAGATTGAAGTGAATTCTTATATTTTACACAAGCTTTGTGTTCTTTCAAAATCTCTACGCAAAATCAAAGAATCATTTTACTCTTGTGAACATTATTACAAATCAGCTCAATCTCTAACGGGAGATTGCAAAATGGAAATAAGCAAGCCAGGCATACACATAGCCAGAAATGAAGTCAAAAGACTTGACATTCGATTTTTAAAAGTGCTTTAGATTTTCTAATGTAAGTCGTCACATGGTGGAATATGCAATATCAAGACAGAAGTACTGAAACGAAGCCAAGGAAGAGTAATATGAAATAGTGAAAAGGTCAAATGGCACTTTACATCCAGTGTTTTGCAATCCTTATTATTGCAAAGTTATGTTGATTATTTTTGAATTTCCTTTCTACTCTAATTATTATCATAAAAGGTTTCTTTATTAGTACTAGTTCCCATAAGTACGACTTCAAGAAATATACTATATCTCAGCACACGAAAGCCAGTTTCTGCCATTAAACCTCATTCGTATCCAAGGTAAAATCTCCATCAACCATGTAGTATCCGATTTATGATACAATATAACCGTAAAAAGGGCGTTCAACATTTTACTCAAAAAATAATAATACTGTCACAGGTTTAAAAATTTATTTGTTACGCGTGACAAATCCGAATTTTTACAAACGCGTAACATATGTAACACTTTCAGGAGGCACTCCGTGAATTTTAGACCCTGAATGAATAAAAGAGTGTAGAAAAGAGTAAAAGGGTTGCGCCTCGATATCATTTGAATAAATAATAGAGAGCATCGCACCTTTTTTCCAGGCCCAGACCGTCAGGTAGTAGTAGGCTTCGATATTTATGCGTTAGTACAGGAAGTAGTGAACCGAAAACTCGCTTCTGATTTTATAACAGCGTTAAAAACGCTGCAGACAACCATTAGAGGGCCACATACAGCACTTTAACTAAAGTTTTTACCGCGGCTGAGATTTTATCGTTATAGAAATGCACTTGGTCTTGTCGAGATTTGTCAAGTTGCCACATCGGTTTGAGTGGTGCTCAGGATACTCCATGCGGTGTAGTTGACGAATCTCTGATGCGTAATTTGAATATAATGTTATCTAAATTTCGCATTGAATGTTCGAGTGGTTGAGTGCGAAATAATGTGGTTGTCGCCGTTCACATAAAATAGTGATCATTCTTTTGTGTTGCTATTAGATACGTGCGAACAGATTCAATTTTAAAATGAATTGGTGTTACTTTTTGATGTAATAATAAGCAAGCATAACTTATTTACACGTAGTTTGTTATAAGTATTATTACTTATAGGAAATAAGCATATTTCATCAGAACAAACTTGCTTTCTTCGAAACATTTCCGTAACGTACATTTCAGACAGAACAGAAACGAGTAGTAAGCACATATTAATCAAGCTACAGGACCCATGTTAATGGAATATTTAATAATTTATTACGAACGTAGCGAACCAACATATCGAGATGGCTCGTGCTGATTATGTAGGCACCTACGTACTTTTCCTACTATACCGACCTAATAACTTCTATCCCGTGCGAAGAGTTTGTATGCCGTAAGATTGTTCAGCTTATAAACTTCGCGTTGTACTTAGTGAATTTATTAATTTCACGCTCTAAGGGAGACAAAGCTCTTTATTTTTACATTGTACTAATGAAGTAGATCCAAGTTTAAGCAACTACAAACTTCATTCGCCCCATAATTAATTCATAACTCCGCAACTTTTCAAATATAAAAGGGAAAGCTTTTGTTGGTCGCTTTTTTTCATGTTTCCTGCATGGTACGTGGCGGTGTTTTCCATCGTAACCGAGATGATAATTAATTAAGTCTGTTACATACACGAAGAAAGTTTATTAATAGTTGTTATAAAACCGTTGCTAAATCTTTGTGTGTTTTACGGTAGATGTTATATGATGTACTTAATTGGTTTAGAAGTACATCAACCCTAATTGCGAGATTTGGTGACTACTAGAATTACAAGCTAGCACGATTTAAATCAATTTTATGAAAATGTATATATCTTTCAATTTCTGATATATTTCCACTTGTAGGTCAATAAGACAACAATTAATTAAATACCAATTTTTTTTTTAATAATAATAATAATTTTATGAGTCTTATGCTACATAAGGTTGTGTGTAGGATGTGTCATATAGTAAATCTAAAGTAACAATTGAGACGTGTGTATCATTAAACATTTGTAGTTGTACCACACCTCATCAAAACACGAGGTTAATTTTGCATCAAATTTAAGGAACAAAAAGGTATATTAAAATCAAACCTAGAACGAGTATTGTACTGATGAATGTCCTTATTGCAATGAAATTTATCTTTGTTTTTGTAAATAAGCACTAACAATTCAAATATATGGATCGATGATAGGGTAAGAATACCCCACTCTTTAAAATAGCAGCGACAAGATTGTCTTGAGCAGATACCAGCTATGCAACGTATAATTCTTTTTTGAGATAAAAAAAACTTCCTTACTGGCTGCCGAAGCACCCCAAACATTGCTCTTTGCACCATAAGACAATTTAGAATGAACATGTGCACAATAAAAGGATAACAAGGAACTTCTATCTAATACTGTTTTTAAATGTCTTATTTGATAGCACACCGAATTAAGCCCACGAGCTAGTTTGTCACAGTGAGTCTGCCACGTTAAACAATCATCCACCGTTAGTCCCAAAAACCTAACCTCAGATATTCGTTGAATTTCATTCCTGTCGGCGAAAATATGGGTATTAAACTCGGTTTTGTTGCGAACACCATGGAATATAAGATATTGAGTCTTATCAGCATTTAGGAATAGTTTGTTTTCTGAAAACCAAGCATCAATATTCGCTAGTAACGTATTAAGTTTACGTTCGCTTTCAGATACACTATCAGATGATACTACAGCACTGGTGTCATCAGCATACATAATCAAACCATACTCTGTAAAACAATGAGTAATATCGTTCATAAATATTAAAAACAATAAAGGCCCAAACACACTACCTTGAGGCACGCCACGTTCAATCAAGACTCTACTCTCACATAGTTATGGTGAATACTGATAAATTGCCTCCTATCGCTCAGGAAGGTCATAAACCAATTCCTAACAACTCCGCGAACTCCATATAATTCCAATTTTACTAATAAACGGTCGTGATCTACGCAATCAAACGCGCGGCTGAGGTCGCAGAAAACGCCAATAGGGAGTCTACCTGAGTCCAAGGCACACACAACCCGATCGTAAAAGTCGTAAATTGCCGTCATTGTTGAATGATTAACTCTATAACCGTGCTGATGCTCAGTCAAAATATTGTGTTTGTCTAAATGGGAACCCAATCTATAAAGCATCGCATATTCGAAAATTTTTGAAAAACTAGAGGACAAGGTAAGTGGTCGGTAATTATTAACATCTGTCTTACTTCCCTTTTTATGAAGTGGAATAACCGAAGATATCTTTAGCCTTTCAGGAAATACTCCGGAATCGAATGATAAATTGATCAAGACTGTCAAAGGGACGATCAAATATTCAGATATTCTCTTTAGTAAATTACATGGTACACCGTCGGGACTCGCGGATGACTTGTTCTTTTTAATTTACCAAACAACTCGCGGACCTCACACTCAGAGAATGGGAACGCGACCATACTAGCGGGCACACTGATCCTACGATCGACATCTGCATCGCAAATCGGAATTCGCGAAACTACATCACAGATTCAATAAAAAATTTGCTAAAATATTATCATATCTGATTGGGATCACTCATTAAGCTACCATTACAGTTCACAACGATGTTTTCTTTTTTACTTGTTTTTCCCGACATCTCACGTATAGAATTCCATGTGGCCCTTGTAGAATTAGAAGAATCTATTATTCTTTTTCTATAAAAATTACGTTTGGTATCCCTTAACAAAGCATTATGTTTATTTTTTTCAGATAAATACATTTGCTTCAAAATTGGAAATTCTTTTTGAAGAATATATAGGTCCCTAGGATTATCAAAGGAATGCTTTACCTCATTCGTTACCCATTTTTTACTACAATTAGTTTTACTAATACGACGTTTTAACAAAGGAAAACAATATTATTAAAGCATTCCATAAAAAGTTCATAGAAATAATTAAATGCACAGTTCATATCTTTAAACTGAAATAACAGTTAATAAATAATTAACTGCAAAACATTTTTATCGCTAAAACTTCTAAAAAGCTTAAATTCCACCGATTCTACAATATCGGATGAGAGAAGTGCAACCCACATCATCCTATGATCGGATATAATGGTATCCATGATACCAATATCGCCAATATTATCAATATTCGCATTTACATTGTCGATAGTTGTAAACTTAATACCCCAAATTTATTCCAGAACATCTAATATTATGTTTTCGTTAATAAGACTTTTTAAGTGGAAGAAATTGACATTTAATGTGTCAAAATACTAATAATATAAATGGCTATGTCTATCAACAAAAATATCTAAAAAACAAAGGAATGATTGATATATCGAATTTTAATTACATTCTCAAATAATAATGAAAGATATATTGGTTTAATACAACTATAAAAATTAAAATGATTTGAATTATTCGTATATCAATCTATGTTTTGTCAGGCTCTAACAATTCTGTTCAAAGACTAGAGAAAAACATGCTTTGTTGTTAGAGCTTGACAAAAAATAGATTGATATACGAATAATTCAAATCATTTTAATTTTTATAATTGTATTAAACCAATGTATCTTTTATTATTATTTGAGAATGAAATTAAAATTCGATACATTAACGATTTCTTTGTTTCTTAGATATTTTTGTTGATAGGCATGTTGTATTATTAGTATTTTGATACATATTAAACGTCAATTTCTTCCACTGAAGAAGTCTTATTAACGAAAACATAATATTATATATTCTGGAATAAATTGGTATTTAATTAATTCTTGTTTTATCGACCTACAAGTGGAAATATACACGGAAGTACATATAGGTCACAAAATAGATATATAAAATGTATATAGTGAATTTACGGAGAAGAGCACCTTTCAAGGATATCTGGTGAAATAAAAATATTCAAAACTTGGTGTTCATTTTTTGGGATTGTGTAAAATGCCCTAAAAAATATTCCAATCCATTTTGAATTGAAGGGTATGCAGAGAAAATATACTAATTTCAAATAAATATTTAATTAATGTAGGAATCTATACAAACCGATTCTAGAGAACGACTCTAATAGGCTAACCATTGATGAATAGATGGCGTGTCAAATAACATCAGTACCTACTCAGATCTACATACAACCTGTATGACTTTTTAACTATTAGTCGTTGCAAAAAATTTAAAGGACATCCCAGGACAATTCGAAGGTAGAAGACGACATAACCACCGAGATATTATATTTAATCATACTACACATGATCAGTTCTGTAGTAGATCTTTAATACTCTCCCTTAAACAATACATATTTTATTTATTTACTATTTCTAAATTCGGTTCTGCACCATCATTTAAAACAACATAAACTGAGTAGTATAAGACTGCAGCGATCTTGGATCTGTATTCATAATGTATTTGTGCAGGAACTGTAGTTCCGACAATCGAATTATAGCCACACTATGTATTATAAAAATTTCTTGTGGGAGTGTTACCAGCTTGTTATCGATCAAAATATGAATCTGACGAATGGAAAGATGGAAGATACTACTAGTAATATTAAGAACTAAAGACAATAAATTTATGCGAACAACGGGAGTAGTATCGCTTGGGAGATGTGAATAATGTTCACAAATTCAGTTCACAATTTAATGGCTTTATATGACAATCGACTGAATGCAGCTGGGTCAATCAATGTTGTTAATGTGTTTCGTTCTCATCGTAACGTTGCTTTTTCCGATACTAAAGATTTATGCAAGTCTTTAAATAATTATAGATCTAACTGATATCAACGGCGTCCACTGTTAAAGTATCTCTTATGAGCGTTTTCTGGATTTGTCCAGACCATAGTAGTGTATCTATATATAATACAAAAAAATAAACTAAATACAAAATAAAGGAACGCATAACAATTAGAAACCTACTAACTCCACGTTCAGCCACTAAGCGAGGCAAGTTGCCGTCACTTTCTGACATCCCCCTACCTACTAAAAGGTTTCCAACTCTAGTATGACTGACATGTCGAGTTACCATGATTTTCTGAAGATCAAACTAGTCAATTCTGTAATTACTCTTAGAATCAATCAGTAATCTCTAGATAGGGACCAGAAACATCGACCTAATCGTCGACCAGAAGTTTCCAGATTGGAGCGTAAATGAACTAAGCATCAGGAACATGCATTGATAGTACGCTTACGAATTTATTACCTGTTGAAGACACCTCAAAGCAACGATCGATTACAAAAACCAAATGGATTCAGAAAAGTGAGATTCTAATGTCATCACCAACTTTCGAGCTTTCAATAGTTACGATGACAATAAGTATTAAATTTTAATAATAAATAATTAATTATTTCAAAAAATTTTCTTTTATCTTGAAAATTTAAGGTAAGAAACATGTCCTAAGTATGGCCAGTCACTCTTACCTTTCCTACTATGGAACTGTAATAAATTAATAAATTTGTCTTTAACGTTCTGTTTCAATTCAAATTTTTTGAAGATCGTTAATGAATTTTTCTCGTCTATTAAGTACACGCGTTTAACTAAGTTGTTGGCCAAGTTTTTACGTTAGATACTATACTGAGAAGTAGTACGATCTTCTGAAATATTAATAAATTTAGTATTATTAGTAAAAGAAAGGGGTATTAGAGACATTTCTAATTCATTTTAATTTATTTAAATCGCATTTGCACCAATATACGCATGTACGATTATATATTTAAATTTTGATTTTCGCACGCACAAAGAGGCGACCGAGATTGAATTTAAAACTTTCACAATTGAAAACCTCGCCGTTGTCAGCACCGGGAGGAAGCAGCAACACAGGAGGTGTGTGACGCACATTCTATCTCGTACGTATGTCGCAGAGAGAGCTATAGACACACATACACACACTTACATCATTAGTCATTTTAGTTATTCGGAGAAATGCTTTAGTGTGCAAAGCTTCATCGTCTCCAGGACTGGCAGTATCCCGAAGCTATGAGGATAAAAGGGGTCTATGGAGGGTGGCAGAAGGTTGACGGGAACGCCAACAGTGGCGGTAGGGGGTAAGAAGGCCCCGGTTGCGGTGTAAGCGGGCGTGTGGGACGAAACTGTGGGGTGGTGGTGGCAAAACGGCGGTGTTGGTGTGTAGTAGAGGAACACACGTATCGCACCCCGCTGCCTAGGTACAGCTAAGCCGTGCTAGTTAGAAAGTTTAATTAGTTGGAGCGAGCTTGTCGTATTGTAAGTTTGAGGCCGGCATTTTGTATCCTACCGATTCTAATATAGAGTATGTATAGCGTTTATGGATCAATAAATTTTCGATGTTTACTCGAAATTAATTCAAAATGGAGAGTAGGTATACGGATTTCACTTTGTACATCTGTAAAAACTAATTCATGATGTAACGACTTCGTTAGACTTGTGTGAAAATAATCTGGAATATATTATCATAAAATAGTTGTATATCCCCTGGATAAAGGGAATAGATTGTAATAAAGAAGTTAGTCCAAAAAACGCAATTTGAATTGGATACTAGCTAAAGCTGCGTCTTCGCTTATTTAGTGTTAACATTTATAACTATGCGATTTTAACGATAAAATGTTGACTTGAAACCTGGTCTGAACAAAGTTTGTTTTGCAAGTACAGTGGTGGGCCAATACAAAATTTAGGCTTCGGCAACATCAGCTCAGTAATATTGTACATTTGTGCTTTCTAAATTCTTTTGTGGTAATGCAACTGACGTTAAGTTTTTTGCTTCAATTCTTCACTACCTCTGCCTTTCTTTTTTGACCAATCATTACTCTCGTTGTCCTTGTAAGTTAAATTTAAGCCATTCAAAGTAATATCTCTCATCAAAGAACGTCATGTCTTGATTATAACTTAAAATCTGCAGCTAGCTAGAACCTTCAGTCATTTCTCTCGACTGCTAGACGATTTAAGTTCCATAATTTTATCGCTCACACAAATTTGGCAAATAGTATTGTTGTTCCCTTCATTTGCTCTTTATATAGTGATTTCAACTTTTGATTGGCAACTAATGCAACACTATTTGCCGGTTAAAAGAATGTGTACATGTTTGATTCAAGCTAGACTTGATTACATGTTCTAAAGGAAAGCAAACTAGCTTTTATTGAAAAATTATCATTGCCTTTCTCCTGGGACTTATCTCTCTTTTGCCAACATACCGTAATGTGTTCAAAAAGGCCAACATATAACGACGGACTGTGCTGAAGTCTTCCAAGTATGCGTAGATAAGTTTGCACTTGATGCTTCGCTGATCATATCAGCTTCTTCAGAATGTTTCTAAAGACTGTGTTTAGAAGAAGCTGACAGGATGATCAGCGAAACGTCAAGTAGAAACTTATCTACGCGATACTACCCGGAAGACGTCAACACAGTAAACGACAGTCGTGAAAACCTACGCTTAACCATATAACCACGGCGTCAGATAGATGGAGCTAAGAGTAAACACAATAAATACATGGAAGGTATTATTTTTTTACGTAGTCTGACACCGCTGACACCCTATAGCGATATGTGAAAACTTAAGTTGTCATTTGTCAATATACAGAAAGCCATATGACACGATGATCCTCTGAAACTAATTTAGAAAGCAATTTGTGTCCATTCACCTAGATGATTCGCATTATTAATTATTATATGTTAGAAGCAATTTTTAATTTTTCCATTTTTTTATCTGTGGTGGATGCTTGCTAGACTTCTACCGTAACTCTTACTCTGTATTTTGATGTGTACAGTGCGTTTTAATGGCTTTATTACAGCAGTACCTCGCCCTAACTAATATTAATTATCAACAGCTTAACCGAAGTACCAATCTAGCAAAACGTGCTATAAGCGTCAGTGACAAGATTCGAACGTCAAACCATAAACACTGCCCTAGCTGCTGCCAATCTTTCTTGCCTGTATGACTATTGAACGGTTTGATGATGTTTAATTTAACTGCAACTTTTTATCTACTTGAGTAGACAGCTTTAGTACAAATTTAGTGGGACTAACATCCATTCGCTGCCTAATGTCTACGATAACATCTCATTTGTATACAACTATCTTGAAATTAAATGGCAATGCTCAATGGGTTACAGATGATTCTTTTAAAAATTATTTGAATATTAATACTAAAATCGATTATAAAATTATATCGATCGAACTAAGACACAAACTGCAGTGATCGATAGCATCAAAATATTTTTAAAAAGCACAGTTCTATTTGGCTTGATTATTCTAATTTGAAGTTTTTATATCGTAATAAACCTTGTTTGATATTAATGTGAGGTAGCTGTTGTATGAGCCTTTGGTTTGGTAATATTAATAATATTTAATTTTTGTTGTTCCATCGACGATATGGAGAGAGATAGAATTTACACTTAGATTTGGATTTAATTGCCCTATTTATCTTTGCTTCACAGAAATATACATATAAGCCACAAAAATATACTTAAAGGACCAGAAATAATTATTGTTATTTCTTACACCCATGTCGCCATCTTAGGATACGATATCTTGTAATGATGCTGTTAAGTTATACAGACAAGTTATAACAGACAATTTTTTGGTCCCTTTGCGCTTCTGGATTTTCAAGATTTGGTCATAATTTAGATCATCCTCTATTTTAACTTTAAGCCATCATACTGGCAATACAGATAATCTCTTTTAGTTCATCACGCTTCATAGATAGTTCTTAAGTAACTTTAACTTTGAAAAACTTTTCTTAGCAGAAGTTGCACTCGCCGGAACTAACTCTGATTATTAGGCACGTTTGGATATATTGTTTGCAAAATGTTTTTTACAATCTACTACTTGTCCAGAATAATCATTTGTTTTGACATCAAGAATAAGAATACCCTTCTAAAAAGCAAATAATTATCTTGAAGATAAATAAAATCTGCAGTACTTAGCGTCGGTTGTGTTAATAAATTAATATGTGGTTTGTATTGACAACAATCTAGATGTAATAAATTTGAATAAATATTGCTCAGATTACCACTATCTGAAGTTTTTGATTTTTATTACATCTACGAAATCAAAATTGAGTTCGTACTATCGCATTCTTTTGCACAGAGATGGGAATGTTTGACTTAGGTATATGTTGTCGTAAGGAATGCAATCGTTGCGTAGTCTGAGTGTTGATTTTACACTTTAGCAACAACAATATACGTGTTAGGCTAAGATTGGAGAAACATAAGGACTAAAAGCCTCGCAACATCAATTTTTTTCTTCCAAGTATGACTATAATATATTAGGTTTTTATTTTGACACTTGAGCAGAAAATATTTTAATTTCGACTAAAGAAGTTCGCCCAACAATTGTTATTAAATTTTTTCAAATTATTTTGGAAATGCAAAATATCTACATCAAGTGTTATGTATCTACGACTTTACGTGCTATTCTTTAAACTTTAAATTAAAACAAAGTCCAAGTTTATTTCCTTTCTGCACGTTTATAATTTATTGTTCTTTTGCTCTGAAACTTATCTGTTAAATAAATCGATGATTTGCTCTGCCGCACCTGTCGTTTGCTTTGCAATTATTATAAATGAGTTTTGCAAAAACGGTCTAGAAGCATACAAAATTATTAGTGAATCAAAAAGTAAAAGTATTAAAGATTAACAAAACAAACTGATTTATATCATTTGATATTAACAATACACGACACGCAAATGTATATGTATATTTTTTGTATTATACTCTTATCTAAAATATAGTCTTTCAGTATTCACAGGTGATACAAAATATAATCCGAATGAAAATGTATCCAGAATCTCTGTATACACCATCTGTATTGTAATATCCTTGTAAAATATTTATAACTCGCAATTGTTGAGCTAGTTTACGTAACCCGTACCATCAAAGTCCAAATTTATTGAGACATCTTTAGAAGAGCAGACGGCAAGACGTACTACATATACAACCACAGCTCTTTCTTCATCTCGGTGAATGTATACGTTCTTGGTTTTCGCGAGGAAAGGAGGTTTTGTCTGACGATATGAGATCATTACGGCTGGAATAATATTAGTAGGTTGTTAGACTGTTTGAAGTGTTAATATTTGAGGAGTATGCTTTGCTTTGTTTGAAACCAAATAACTATCAGAGAGCTTTGTGCGATAACGTGTTTCTCTTTTGTCGTTAGCTAGCGTCAGTGTACGAGTGTATTCGAGGACTGCTATGTGTAATGGGTACGGAGTTGCAATATTTTCAGCACAATTTAACTTTGGAAACTTAGAGGTGAAATGCTGTTTTTTTTCCGTTTGCGGCAGTTTTATGATATCTAATAAATTATTACTATAGTTGTATTCTTTTCTCAATTCTTCAAAAAAAAGCCTAAAACCAGGATGTAAAAAAGAGAAGAATTAAGACGAGTAACAGAACAACCGATACCCAAATGAATGTAATTTTTTAATCTAGCAATTCTCTCGCTCGCTAACGCTCGTGTCGCAAACTTTTAACTCGTGAAATAAAACCGCACTTTTAACACTTGTATCCTAAATAACTATTTTTCATAAAATTTATATTTATATAAAATATTTTTTTGGGGGCAAATAATTATTGGTTTTAACTTAAAGAGTTGACAACTTTTGTACAATAACGCTATTTTTGCAGTAAATTATATCTTTAACTTATCCTGCGGGCTTTGTTCTCTTCAGATTTTTCTTTAAGGTAAGGTATGCATGTTTAAAACAAGAGTTAGTCTAGTTCTGGTATAAGCGGAAGCGATACGATTGTCAAAATATATAAACTGTAAAAATCAAACAATGGAATGGTGTTGTTGCTAGAGTCTGGAAAGTTGGTATGATTGTTCCAGCTTATGAAAAGTTAGTTTAGTGATGTATTATTATTTCACAAGTTGTTCCAGTATCCTGTTATTGTAGAATCTACCAGGATTGTCAAATGGGTCGATGGACCAATTGTTATAATCTCACAAACGCTCCGCACTGATCATCAATTGTTTATAACGGCTTTTCCATTTCCATTAAATTGATGTGTGAACTTTCTGACGCATGTACTTGTTTGTATGATGATTGATTTCCTAGTAAGTTTAGTAATCGTTTAAGCTCGTCATTAGTTAGACGCTCATGACTGATGCAGAGAGATCCAGAACTCGTGTCTATATTATACAAGCTACTGAGAAAAATATTACACCCACTGCTGGTATGTACATATGTGAATATTACTTTTGCCCTGTCTTGCCAAATTATAGAAAAAAATTGTAACAGGAAATATCTTTTATATCAGTTTTGGATAGGATTTTTAAAGGTCTTTGAAAAAGCCACCTCTAAGTATTCTTACGATTAACACTTCTGACATATTGCCACATTTTGGAAAAGCAACTGTCGGCTGACTGCTGACTCTCTTACATATCTGTTATTATTAATAATTAACAGGTCACAGGCAGTAACTTTGAATGGATTTAGATCCGATTTTATACAAGTAACGTCAGGGGTACCACAGGGATCTCATCTTGGACACCTTTTGTTTCTACTTTACATTAATGATATTTTTAATGCTTTTTCTAGTTGTAACTTCTTATTATATGCTGACGATCTTAAGATCTTTAAAAAATTGAGACCATGGACGATTGTAAACAGATGCAATGTGAACTCAATGATTTTGCAACATACTGCAATAAAAATGATTTATTCTTAAATTTGGATAAGTGCAAGTTTATTAGGCTCACAAAAAAACACGACTTACAACTACAATCTAAATGGTGTAATACTCGATCGTGTTGATAATACTAGCGACCTAGGTTTTTTTTTGATTCTAAGTTACAATTTAATATCCATGTAGACTATATTTCTTGATGCGATTTTAAAATGCTTGGTTTCATCTGTCGGATTACCAGGCCTTTCAGCATAAACTGCTAAAAGCTATTTAAACTGGTCTAAAGATACTATTTAGGATTCTGTTCTTATTTGTCGAAATTTCAGTTTATATAAACTTTGCATTATAATACGGTGGTCTATTATCTTATTTGAATTGACCTCGAATTCTCAGACAGACAACAACTTTTTATTTAAATACACAAAGAAATAACTCTAGCTTGAACTATCCCATATATGGAATGTGTAATGGTTACAATAAAATTTACGAGAGATTAGACATATTCCATATCTTGATGCTGCAGCTGAGAGTGGCAGTGGTCGAGGCCATTGTTATTGATACGATTATGCAACGTTCATTTTTATTTTCAGTTAATTATTTTTTGATCTTTAATTTCCAATGTAAAAATTTTAAAATTAATTTTATTAATTGACGTAACAACTAATCACATGTTGTTCATCAACTCTTTTTCACACTACCAACCTAAAATGTGTGGCGCTGTCGTACCGGCTGTAATTTGTTTTTTTAAATGATATAAAGTATTAGACTTCGTTTTAAAAATCCAATTTCTGAAAGAATCCTCTAGAAAGTAATCTATAGGGACTGGTCATCTACAGATTTCGTTAGCCATTCTAGACAAGCTTGTCTCCCCTCAATGCATCTATTAGGAATTTTGCATTTAATTAATTGCTAATAGAACGAACATAATACGCAGATGTTCCATCCTGTTTACACCTGACTAAATTCTGCTGTTTTGAATATTGGTAATTATAGTTAGAACTCGTACTGTGGCTCATTTATTTTGTCTTTGACGACATCTTGCTACTCCAATAAAATGTTTTGTTATCTCTTTTTACTTTAATTATTTCCCTAATTATTCTAAATTTATTTTGATTCTCGCTACAATCGCCATGTCGTTATTATGCTAGTGGACTAGCTAAAAACATAAAAAGAGATGCTAACTACAGCTTACAGACCCGAA
Source organism: Holotrichia oblita (assembly GCA_023690525.1). NCBI lineage: Eukaryota > Metazoa > Arthropoda > Insecta > Coleoptera > Scarabaeidae > Holotrichia > Holotrichia oblita. Next base: position 122,001 of record CM043018.1, read on the forward strand.
ATAGCAGACTGCCATTTAGACGGCACAAGTTTCTTCGTTACGTCGATCGATTTCTTTTATCATCGATCATTCCGAATACTTTATGCACTAATTTATTGTTGTTCAGAGCAGATATGTAGGTATATTATGGTTTACAGAGTGGCCCAAATATTCACAACGTTAGATACGCTTCTATTTTCGAACGCGAAATCATTTTATCTTATCTAGTATTTCTATTGATAATCAAGGGGCGGCGCTACATTATCGTAAGTAATAGTATTTAAGTTATATTTTTAGAATACGTAACGTACGTATGTAAGATAATGAGACTTTGTAAATAGTAGCAGTTCAGTTCCTTTAATCGATAGTAAACATGCATTAGTATTGTGATTAGTTTCGATAATAAATGTTGCTAAATTGTATTTAAGCTGTGTTGTGCCGGACTTAAGATACTTTTTTTACAATTAAAGTGATAAAGGCGACGTAAAAAAGGCAACTAAAATGGGGACAACAGCAAGTACTGAACAATTCTTTAGAAGTAGATGGGGTATCATTATCCGTTTACATAGACAGATATAATAACACAATTGAGGAGTTGGTATCGGTGAAGAACCAAACGAGTGTTTTGCAGCAGATGTTAAATGATAAAGAATCACAATTAGATGCAATCATGAAACACAAACAGAAGGAATTAGAAAAACAATTAGAACAATGGAATGCAATGGAATATAACAAAACAATCGACTGGCACGTAAAATATCAATCTTCAATATTGGACAAACAAAAATTAATGCAGAATTTGAATGAAAATAAAGAAAAACTAGATTTTTTAAACCAAGAAAATTCTAACTTACAAGCATACAATATTCAACTAATGAACAAATTAGAACAAGTAATAAATGATTATGGGGTGAACATAACTGAACTGAAAGGACTTTTAAATGATATGCAACAGAAAATGGATAATGTAGAACTGGAAAATAAAAAGTTGCAAACATCTAATAACAATATGAAAAATGAATTGGAGAAAATGACAGAAAACAGATTAGTATTAAAGGAAAACATTCATAGAAGAGAGCAAGCTATAACGAGGTACAAGAGTACGGTTACAAAGCTTGAAGACGAGTTATGCCAATATCGTCAGAATTTAAATGAACTAAAAGAGAAACTCGCCAAAGAAACTGTAACAGATAAAACTCTACGCAACATTATCCAAATTTATCGTCGAATGGAAGAACTGCTACAGGTAATTTCAAAGAAAAGAGGTGTTCTTATGCAGACAATTAAAGAAAAGTGTCCCTGTCAAAAGGAAAAGTCAATAGACAAATTGAAATCCGATTACGATGCTTGTGAGGCAGAGTTGGCGTCGAAAAATATCGTTATTAATAAATCGAATTTCATAGATGCCTATGCGGCATATAAACATTCATGCCAACGTAATGATAATACGATGAAAGCTATACTGAACCAGATTGAAACATTCGACAAAGATTTTCAGAAAATCTGCCACGATTTTTCTGAAGACTTACATAAAGAAGTGGACGAAATGAAGAAGTTCAAAGATTTGGATATAAAGTCATTCGTGCAATGTTTGACGGCTCAAGAAGAATTATATCAGGAAGTCTGGAAGCTTGGTAGGGAGGAAATTGCGTATCGAGAAGAGATTTTACAAATTAGTTTAAAAGATGCCAATACCTATAATAGTGTAAGAGTAGTGAGACATCATAATGTCTTGAACAATGGTAAATTGGATAAGACCCTTCAAACACCAGAAGATAATAAACATGTTCGGAGATTACATGCGAAATCTAGAGCAAATAAATCAACCGGTGTCATTTTATATGGTGTTAAAGCTACCGACCAATCGGAATATGAAGATCGGTTAATGATTTCTCAGTTTCTCGAGGAAAATGGAATAGGTAATATATCTTTTACAAGTAGAAGACTTAAGAAAGGTAACAGAGCCAAAAAACCACTTGTAGTGGAATTTACAAATGACAAAATTGTTGAAAAAGTAATGGAATTGAGCAAACAAAGGAATTGGTTTCTTGGTTGTAATCCAGGTATAAGGGTGTATGTTGATAATAATTAAATAGGTAAATTTAAAATTTATATGCCGTATTTTTTACAATTTATTTAAAAAAATTCCCCTAACTGTTTGGAAATTTAAACGAGTCTGTTATCTTAGCACTGATAAAATTGTAATCTTTCAGAAAAATTTGAAGGCTTATTGTATAATCTCACATGTCACATAGATAGTAATGTAAATTATATGTAGATATTAAAAAATATTTCTTATGGAAGTATACATTGTCACCCAACTTTTATATAAATCTAAGATATTAATATGTATCAGTAAAATTAAATAAAACATATTAAAACATGAATTGATTTCGATTATTTTTCTACGTACCTATCTATAACAAAAAATATATAAAATTTTGCCGAATAAGCGACACAATATTTACAAAATGAGTTTATAGAGGCTTTTTCTTATACTTTCCAGGCATATTTTCTGCTATGGACCGTATATTGATCATACGGATTTAATAAAGCATTTTGATTGTTGATTTCAACATTATTTATAAATTTTACATACCAGCTATATCGCATCCATAAACAAAATGAACCTATGATGATGATTCTAATAATCAAAACCTCCAACTTATTTATTACGGTTTTTAAGATCTTAATAGCAGGTTTTGACATTTAATAATACACGTTTGTTTCCCAATTTATCAGTTGCCCTAAAAGTCAGAGAATCAAAAAAAATGTTTTATGTGTGGTGGGTGCCTAGTTGCAGTGAGTGTCTGCATTACGTGTCTGGGGCTATCATGCAACTCTCGCGGGTGTAGGTTGGTATATCAGTTGTGTTCAAATGGCTTTGTGACAGCATTACATCGCCTTTTATAATGCTGCAGTGTTAATCAGTTTGACAGCGAATCGGATTTCAGTTCTCTGAAAAGATGTCACCGTCCCTCAGAATTGAAACCCGGCTCCTATTGTACCGCCATAACGATAGACAGCCGCTTAACCATTGCGGCTGTCGACCTGTTCAATATTTAATTAATATAGATAATATCTAAAATGTAGATATTTATCGATACTTCTTAGCTCTATGTTCAATTTAGTAGAATTTCTGAAGACTTGTATTAATGACACAGCATACAGTCAGGAAGTAAGTAGGAAGTAGTTATGAATGAGCTTGAATGTAAAATATCTCGTGGTGTGAAAAAGTTACCTAGAAAAAGGAAGAAAATGCTGAGCAATTCTTATTATTCAGTGTTCAGAATAGGTTTATTTTTCGATGTGCTAAAACTGTAGGAGTCTAATTATTGATTACCTCTTTGTTGTTGTAATGCAATTTTTTATCCCATCAAACTTTCTTCACGAAGATAGTAAATTGAAAGAAAAGCCTGTAACTAAAAGAAATCTACCAGCGTTTCATTATTAAAACTGGTAAATACCAAAAGGTTTTTTACTAACGAAGACTTAATTAAATCATTTTCACTTATCGCATACGACGAAATGTATCTATTGAAAATTGATATATTGAAATTTATAGGCTTGTTCGGACCTGCAGTTCTGAAGAATTCTAGAATTGTTGTACATGGTAATTAAACAAAATTTCACGTTCGGACTGATGCAATCCCTAGAATTGCAAAATCTCCGAACTGGCAATTCTATGTTCGAACCACCAATTCAAATCCCTTTCTGAATCGTTCCCACACTTCTTGCTGTGTAGCCAGTGTATGAAATTCTGAGACTTGAAGCAGGATGTATGTACATACAGTGATCTTCAAAGATATTCGGACACGACTACATAGAGTAATATCTTGCGCTCAATATTTTATTCCAAAGAGCCACAGGATCGGCTTACTACCTGCTGAGTAGTAGTGTAACCTTAGTTTGTCCATCTTACAATAACATTGTATTATATAAACGCATATAAGTAGACATAGCATAAATTAAAATATTAGAATTAAGGAATTCAATCTTGTGTAGCGTTAAGTGAGTGAAATAGTTGTTCTATATCATAAATATTTTTCGAATTGTCCGTTTTAGTAAATAGTAATAAGCTGTATGAATAACGACCAGTATGAATGATGACTAGTATGAATGATGACAAGTATGAATAATGGCCAGTATGTACAATAACCTTTATATAAATAAGATGATCGGAGAGTTAGTGGGGTTAGCAGCCAAAAATAACCTGTATGAATAATGACCAGCATAAATAATAACCTATATTAATAATAAAAAAGATAACAAATGTCACTACATTTGGACACTTGATAACGTCACTCATTTATTGAAAACATAAAAATAGTATAATTTGGAATGGATAGTGAATGAAGAAAATGAGATTATTCGATCCTAAACACCCATAAATTCGACAAATACTCAAAATATACAGCTTTAACCAGTTTGAGCGTTTTTCTTCAATATATGTATGTATTTTGCTTTTAGTAATACTAGGAAGAAGTATTTAATTAAAATATCAAATAAAATGATTGTTACATGCACCCGTATTAGATGAATCATTTTCATATGAAAAACGTTTTTGAAACTAAGTATGTACAGTATTACTAAAATTACATTTTGGCACATTTGGTATTACACGTAATTGGCCATTACGCGTCACTAAGTATATGTTTAAGATGTAATTTTAATTCTACTCAGCAGTTAGTAACCTGGCATTGACATGGACTAGATAGTAGGATAGTAGAGCATCCATTTTATATTTAGAGTATTTGTAGAATGACGACCATCTTCTCAATAGACAATAATCTATATATCCGCATTATGCGTGCTGTGTTCGAAATTCTTTTTGGCAATTGCTTTCCTATGAGGTAACTAAGGCAAGAGTCGATAGAGATCCTGATATTCTACAAACCTTAATTCTTTTATAGGTCATTTTTCGTAAATCTTTAATGGAAGGTGGCAACATATTGGCTGGACAGTGAAAAGACTTTCCAAATGCTAACTCCCATTAAAAAAGGTGTTGGCACTACAAAACAAAAGATGATCAAAAATCAACTATCATACAAAAATGTGATTTTTATTAAACAGGATGGAGCTGTGTGAAGATTTTTCAAACAAGAATTATCTATTTTACTGAATCTTTTCCATACTTTAGGCGCACAGTGTATGTCAAACTTCCCAGACAAAATTTTGGGCGATATATTATATACATAGTATGATCTCAAATTATAGCCTTATCCCATATCCTGCCAAAATGCATTACAGGACGTACTCGTACAAAAACTTTAATATATTTGATTTTTTGGTGCCTATTACCCCTCCATCAACCCAATAAAAAACATCGACGCCCAATTTGAACAACTTGTTGCAGATTTTGGTGCAAATGAAGACCATATTTCGGTATTTTACACCGAAGAACCCAGTTTCCTACTCTTCAGTTGGATGTGATTAATCTGTAGTGTGATGTCATACTAAAGGATAAATTTAATTCTTGCAATGGTTCTTATGTCTATGTAAGATCTTATATCTAGGGATTCATATCCGCATTTGATATTACCTATCTGATTTAAAAGATATTTCCAAGATAGTCCAACGAACAGTCCATAGCTGGAGTTCCTCAGGAAGTAAGTCTGAATTTACTTTTATATGTAATCTACTGTTATGTTATTTCGGTATTAATCAAAATCAGTTTAAATATTATATTAAGCACTGTAAATTTAGGAATGACATTGTCAAAACGTACAACGTACACAAATGTTACCAGATTTGAAAAAATAAAAATAAAAAAGGATAAGGAAGTGAAGAAAAAACAAGAGAAGTGGACAATTGGGTTTTTTTGAAAAAGTGGACTGAAGGACAAAGTCAGGTGAAAAAAAAAATAAGTTCATTAAAAGAAGAAAAACACTAAAAAAGATAGAAAGTGAAAAGTTTGAAAAAGAAGATTGAAATTAGGGGAGACAGGTGAAGGAAAACGCTTGAGGATTGAAAAGATTTTGAAAGATTGAAAAGTAAGAAAGGAAAAGGAGAAAGAAAAAAAGGAAGAGAAGAAAGGTTCCAAGCAAAAGAGAAAGAAAAGAGACAAAGTTTCAAAGGAAGGAGAGGACCTGAAGTCGGGAAGAAGGTGTATTTGTAATAATTTATTATACAATATATACATACATATATCACACACGTATTAAGGTAGAGAGGCTGGGATTAAATTAACTTGTAAAGTGTTTAATATATAAATTATTTTCATTATTTGATTTGATTTGCGACATAACACTACGTTCACGTTTTATTTTTATACATTTTTTGGGTGTCAGTTTAGAGTTTTTTCGGATTGAGGAAATCGAATTGATTACGTAGCGAACTGATTCTAGTTTATTACGAAACAAGTGCGAATTAAGTTAATAAGTTTCTAGTAGTGAAACAAATTTTCGACATTTGGACGAACACAGACTTTTATTTTGGACAGAAGCGCATTTCTTTCTACTCCATTGTTGTTGTAATTATGAGCGATGTGCAATTCTTACAGGTCTTAGTTGACCAAGAATTTCATCTTAAACTTACTAAAACTTGAATATCATTTATGAAAATTCATTTACATGTTGTATTATACAATTCATGTGTCAACCAAACTTTCTAAGAATTCTTCTTTTTATTCGAGCTACCATTAATCCAGATCTGACGTTCAATATACATACATACATACATAATACATAGAGACAGCTTACTTTCAGACCGCTCAGTTTTTCTTGAGAAGGTAAGCAAAGCAATAGTAGTGCGGTGGCGCGACATAGTTGCGAAATTAACTTTACGTAATTGAAACAAACGTATTCCGGTGCCTAATTAGACTAATTCCGTCAAAGGAGTGACATAATGGCAGTGTCGGCCCAGAGTCCTGCCCCTTTAATTTAACAAGGACTTCTCTAGTAATTAAATTGCAGCGGTGGAGGAGGGTAAGGAAGACAAGAAGGATCCGGCACACATGCTGCTACACCACACGCATTCAAGATGGCCGCCTCCGCCTCAATACTACCGTTGCCATTTACCAGGACGGGTTTGCGAAAGGCGATTTATTTTAAAGAAATAAATTTTACAAATTGATTTTTTTACACGATGGAATAGGGAGCCACAGAAATCGTTAAAGAGGACGTAGCTCATATATGCAGAATTTTATTTCTCCCATTCTACTCCGCTTTTGTTAATATAAAAAAGTTTTTGGAATAGGTACGCCATTTTAATTTGAACTGTAATTATAGGATTTTTGTAATATATCCGAAGATAAAGGTAAATAATTTGTTATTGCAATGATGAGGTAACTAGCTTTACAATTTTCTAAACTTAATTCGGTGCCCAATAAGTTAACAAGCTCTTAAAGACATGTTTACAATGTTTAAGCTTCAAAGAAGATCATAGCAGATAGCGATCTTAAAAAAAAGTTATTTCATACCTATGTCATCAAATTATTACAAGAATTTATATAGAGGATTACAATTTACTGACGAAATTTAATGAGAAGAGATTCCACAGAACATCATTAAATAACACCATTATCTTCTTTCATAAAATTAAGTATTACTGGCTTGCTAAACATATCTACATGAACATAATTCAACATTTATCGAGTGAAACAATAAAATGATGTCCTCACACATTACTAAGTCGAAGTGAAGCACTATTTATCATTTTTCTGGCAAATAGATACAAGAACGAGGCGAAATTGCGTGACCTGAGGGACTCCCAGATTTGAATCTATTTGATCGAGTCACTTTAGATGTATTACATATGTATATAAAAATCATGCAAGAATTTTGAAAACCTTATTTACGAGATAGAGAGTTTCATTTGTTTGTAAGTTTACAGACGTTTAATGAAGTTATGTTTTATCCATCTTCACTGGTTTAGCAAAAATAGATACTAGGGGCACCATAAAAAGAAATCAAAACTTTGTAAGAAATTGAAGCGAGTTTAAAAGTAATGTGAATTATCTTGATGATCCTAAAATAAATGATATTACCTTCAATAGATCATTAAACTTAAAAGAAACTTTATTTAAGAGCTACATATGTTCATTATTTCCTCTGAGCGATACTTGGGAACATTGTGAATGTTCTAGTTGTACAGAATCAGAAACATTATTTCTTTGTACGCTTTCTAGTTCTTGTATTGTTGGAAAACCTATAGCTTCATCTTCGATCATTGTGCTGAACATCCGTTAAATTGTTAAGATTCTATTCTGATATACTGGTCTCAGGGACAGATTGACTTCCATCTACCGGAATCTTTTTTTGATTTATCAACAGTTGTTTTGGTCAGTCTTCTTGGATACGAGGGCGGTTTGACAAATCAGTGACTTTTTGAATTTCCTGCGTAGTAATTTTAAATTCAGCAGTACTAAGCAGTACTCCCGTCATCTGCCATTTATCAATAGACTACTGTACAAGTTTTTACCAGCTGCGTCATTTAGTTTGTGTTTGCCAGCCATTCAAAGCAGTCGACGTTGTGAATTTTAACGAAAATGGAAAAAAGTGAATTTCATGTGCTGATTAAGCCACCACGAAACCAAGGCAACGCTTGCCAAATATTATGGGAACTCTGCACCATCAATTTCAATGGTTAAGAAGTGGTTTACTGAATTCCGTTGTGGTCGTACCAGCACAAGTGACGCCGCACATTCAGGTCGACCAAAACAGGCCGTCACGCCAGAGATCGTCATTAAAATCCAAGGAATCACATTGGACGATCGAAGAATTAAAGCGCGTGAAGTGGCTGAGGCTGTAGGCATCTCAACACACGCAATCCGAACGAATTTTTGCTTCGTTTTGTTACCGTAGACGAAACATGGATACACCACACCACATCAGAAACCAAGAAAAAGTCAAGACAGTAGGTTTCTTCGGGTGAACGTGCACCAAAGAAGGCCAAGGTGGGTCTGTCGGCCAACAAGGTCATGGCCTCAATTTTTTGGGATGTACACGGTATCATTCACATCGATTACCTCAGAAAGGGTAAAACGATCACCAGCGCATATTATTTAGAGCTTTTGAACAGATTCGATATTGATTTGAAGCAGAAACGATCACATTTGTTGAAGGAAAAAGTGCTGTTCTGTCAGGACAATACAGGGTTGCACACGTGTGTAGTCACCATGGCTAAAATCCATAAATTAGGATACGAACTGCTATCTCGCCCCCTTATTCGCCTGATTTGGCACCATCTGACTTCCACCTATTTCCAAACCTAAAGAAATGGCTGGGCGGTAAAAGATGTACGTCAAATGAAGAGGTCATCACTGAAACGAACGCCTATTTTGAGGGCCTTGAGAAAACCTATTTTTTGGAAGGAATAAGAAAATTGGAAAAACGATGGACTAAATGTATCGAGCTAAGAGGATCCTATGTTGAGAAATCTTGCCAGTGGTAAGTATCGAATCATTTGTATCGTTATTATCTGATTATGTATTCTCGGTGTTTGCATTTTCGATTAGTTTGTGTTCTAAATGATTTTCTTCTTCCTCAGATTCATTGCAATCACTTGGTGTGTTATAAAAATCAGGTTCAAATGATATTGAACACTTCCACGGTTTGAGTCTGTCTTGTGAGGACTTCCGGGTTTTGACCGCAACAAATATATACAACACAAAAATAAAACAAAAGCAAAAATTATAAGATTAAAATACAAAATATATACAAAAAACTTGATGTTTCGCCACTAATGTAAGTGGCGTCTTCAGGAGGAAAATCTGGGTGACTTAATCATTTATTTCTTTAATTTGCAGCAAATCCTGCTGAACATTATACATATGTATGTATATGTATGTTATGTATGTTTATAGCAATCTCTGATGACACCCATCTGTCTTCTTTTAGATCTAAGTGTAGGTCTGTTGAGAAAATTATCTGTTTTTTTCGATGGTATATTGGATGACTGATTTAAGAGCATGAGTAACCAAAAATTTCATTCACATAAATTGACTTACTTCTCAGTATTTCGTTCTAGTGGAAAGATCCAAGTTAAATAACTTATAGACAAATGTCCAACCTTCAATTAGCAAGGCTTTTGAAAACTATAGATTGTTGTGAAAATAATAAATAATTAAACGTGATTGAAAAGCTTCATTTTGTCAGTAATTGGTGACATTAGCAGGTGTCTATATTTTGTCTTTTTATGTGTTATTCATGTCTAGACTTGATCCTGATTTCTTTTCTACAATTGGTTATAAAAAATTAATAAAAACTTTATCAAAATTCCACCTGAAAAATTAAATATCATTTTGACATATCAATTCTGACATTTGTACGAATTCTGTTATTTATTAACATTTGT